>JAODAL010020118.1:0-70273 GCA_025379985.1 Phyllomedusa bahiana
TTCCATTTTTCAAGACAGCTTTTCTTTCCACCGCTCTCCTTAGGCTGTGGGTGGTTCTATGCAGTGATTAGTATTTTACCCCTCTCTCCTAATAGCGAGACTTGCAAAGAGCAGTGTAGAAGTTTAAATCTTAAGTAAAAAAGCACACGGGGTGGGGAGTAAAGCAAAAATTTTCTTTTTAAAAAAAAGCTAATTGTTACGTTAACTAGTTTTTCTCCTGATTTCATCCCCCTAGGGACATCCCCCCTGCTCTCTGTAATCAGATGCAAGGGTGGTCTGGTATAAAGTTTACCATAGAAACCTTTGTCACTAAGAGTACAAAAAAACATTTTCCCTCCTTGATAAAGTAAAACATTGCCCAATTTATTTAAAAAAAAGTTTTTTTTAACTTTTTTTTCATGTTGAAGCTAAATTTTTGTATCTTTAACAAATATGATAGGGGAACAAAATGTTATTGCAACTTTTTCAGTTATTTTCAATGTCTTTTCTTGTGATCTAGGGTCATATAACATGATTCAGTAACATATACTGCTTATATACATGCAGGTATAACATATGTTGCTAAGTCCATCAGAACAGAATAAGATCACATGACCAAAGTCTAAAAGTGGTTGTAAAAGATAATAAGAGCTGCTTATTGCATCTGTCAGATGTGTGTTGCTATCCCTGTTTTTTAAAGAGATGTGTTCCTGCACACACATTCTGCCAACAAAAATTGGGAGGTAACTGAAAAGGGGACACACCCAAAGGGGAACACCCACCTAATAAATTCAATAATACATTTCTAGGAGGAATAACAGAAGAAAGCACAACAAGTTTTTTAGGAGAAGATAGTCCAGGATTGTTATTTCACAGGAAACAAGGATTTACTAAAATAGATCTGTCAGGGGATGTTACAGATGGTTACATAGTTACATAGTTTGTAAGGCCGATAAAAGACATGAAGTCCATCCAGTTCAGCCTTTTTCGCTAAAGTGTTTGATTCAGAGGAAGGCAAAAAACCCCCTTGAGGTAGGAGCCAATAGTCCTCATTTTAGGGTAAAAAATCGTTACCATCACCAATCTGGCAATCGGAATAATCCCCCGGATCAATGACCCTCTCCTAATCCTAGCACTAAAATTGTTATATTAAATTTTACTCCCGAAATGCATCCAAACCCCTTTTTTAAACTTTTTGTAATTAACATGACAAATTCCAATCTCACGCTCTTACAGTAAAAATCCCTTTCTACTTTTTTTTAGAAACTTTCGTTCTCAAAACGGGGATGTACCTTGTTTGTAAGGGTTTTAGTCCTCTATAAGTATATGTAGCATTGTAGAAGCTATATAATTTAGCCTGTAATTAATATATTTAGTGTTAGGTAGGGATGAGCGATTATTATCGACAAAGTTGAAATCGGCATGGTTTTTAGGTGATCGGAAATTTCCCATACGCAATATTTTTGGTAGAAACGCGCAAAATTTTTTCTATTTCGCCATTTTGGCGCTTTCTGTCATTTTGGCGGCCCGCAAATCAGCTTAGGCATAGAGCAGGGTGGTTTGGGTGCAATCATGACTGTGATGTGTATGGTTGTCACTGGCGGAAAAATACATGCCCTTTTTTTGCTAGAACAGCGTTTCCTGTTCATGTCAGTGTTTCAGTGTTTTCATAGAGCAGGACGTGTGTAGGTCTTTCAATACAGCTCAAGAACAGTTCTCTTTATTCTACGGGCAACTATGTTTTTGGGGTTGAACATTGAACATAGGTAAATTAGAAAATTTTTAAGTTAGTAGTTGGACAAATTTTAAAGGTTTCGCGGTCAGCATGGGGCGGGGGGGGGGGGCGGGGGGGGGGGGGGGGGGGGGGGTTTTGTTGGGGGGCTTAAAAAGGGGGGGGGTTTGGGGATTAAAATTGTGGCCCGATGGGGTTTGTGGATTTTTTTAAATTTTGGAGCCATCACCCCTGAGGTGAAATTGTACCTTTTTTTTTTGTGCACCCCAGTTTTGTTCAAGCCCACCTAACTTACATTAAGATACAAAAAATTTTTTTTTTAGTACGATGTTGCATTTTTTGGCGCAAAACCCACCTTTTATTACCCGTATAACTTTTAAATGGGTCTTTTTCACTTTGGCGCAGCCCAGTTTTTTTCAAAGTCCCACCTCGTACTTATATTAGGATACAGAAATTTTCAGTAACTGGTGTTGTTTTCATCGGGAAAAAACCCCCTTTTTTCCTTTTTTAAAATGTGTTTTTTTGGAAGGGGGTTTTTTGGCCCCCCTTGTTTTAAATTTTGGGGTTTTGTTTGTAGTAATGGGGTTTTTAGGGAAAAATTTTTTTACCCGTATAAATTTTAAAAGTTTTTTTCACTTTGGGCGCCCATTTTGTTAAAAAGCCCCACCTTGTATTTTTAGGATCAAAAAATTTGTAGTAACTGCGGGTGTATTTCATAGGTGCAAAACCCCCCTTTTTATTATGGTTAAATTTTAATAGCTGTTTTTCACTTTGGCGCCCCCAGTTTTTTTCAAAGACCCCCTTGTACTTATTTTAATATACAGAAATTTGTAAGAAATTTCAGGTGTATTTTTAGCTGAAAAAAACCCCCCTTTTATTATCGATACTTTAAATAGGTGTTTTTCACTTTGGCCTGTCAGTTTTTTTCAAAGACCACCTTGTATTTATATTGGATAAAAAATTTGCTAGTAAAACGGGGGTGTTTATTTTAGGGAAAATTTTAATTTCGTTTTTTAATAGGTTTTATTTGGTGGGGTTTTTTGGGAAAGAGGATTTAAAAATTTGTTTAAGAAATTTTTTGAAACTGCTTTGTATTTCATTGGTGAAAACCCCCCCTTTTTCTTACCCGTATAATTTTTAAAAGCGTTTTGTTTTTGGGTTGCCCCAGTTTGTTCAAAGACCCCCTGTATTTATTTTTGGATACGAAATTGCTGTAACTAACTGCAGGTGTATTTCATAGGTGCAAAACCCCAACCTTTTATTATCCGTATAACTTTTAAATAGCTGTATTTCACTTTTGGTGGGCCAGTTTTTGTTAAAAGAGCCACCTTGTACTTAAATTTGATTACAGAATTTTTTTTAGAATCCCTGTTTATTTCTTTGGGTGCAAACCCACCTTTTCTTATCCGTATAAGTTTTAAATAGCGTATTGCACTTTGGTTGCCCCAGTTTTTTTTCAAAGCCCCACCTTGTATTTATTTTAGGATACAGAAATTTGCTAGTAACTGCGGTGTATTTCTAGGTGAAAAACCCACCTTTTATTACCCGATAACTTTTAAAAGCTGTTTTTCATTTTGGGGTGCGGCCCGTTTTGTTCAAAGAGCCCCTTGTATTTAAATTTTGAATACAGAAATTTTTTGTAACTGCTGTTGTTTTCTTTGGGTGAAAAACCCCCCTTTTCTTATCTTTAAAAATTTTTAAAATTTGCTGTATTGCATTTTGGTTCCCCCCAGTTTTTTCAAATAGCCCCCTGTACTTAAATTTGGATACGAAATTTTGTGTTACTGTTGGTGTATTTTTTGGTGAAAAAAACCCCTTTTTTTTTATCTGTTAACTTTTAAATAGCGTATTGCCTGGTGCGCCCCTAGTTTTTTCAATAGCACTTTGATGACAAGTTTGTATTGCTCCAAAAAACCAATTTTCATGTGTAACTTCTAAATGTTTTATTGCGCTCGTGAATCTCGTTTGGGCAGATAGCACACTTTATGATATTTTGTTGAAAAACTATCAATTCCTGGTCCTACTGGGGGGTTTGTAAATTCTTTTGGGGCTGAAGGGAAAAAAACACTGTTGATTTTGCTTTTGTTCTTTCACCCGTCCGAATTTCACAGGTATTTGTGAAACAATTCGTTTTTTAATCCCAGTTGGGGTAGGAAATTAGAGGGAGTTAAAAATAGCTGTGATTTGCCGTTTTCAATAAGAGACTGTCAAAAACTTTCCCTACCTTCTTAAATTTTTATGTTTTAACATGGAGCGAAATGCAGTGGGAAGCAGCAAAAGAGGGGGTTTGGACATGGAGGTAGAGGTTTCGAGAAAGATGCTCCTTCCAGTGCGGGGACAACACGCAAGAAAATGGTCATCGGTTGCGGACCGTCAGGCCCCTCATCGCTGGATCAGGGGCCCCGGAATTCAGTAACGAAAAGCCCTCGTCAATCTGTTCTTCATGGTTATGCAACCTGCACCGCAGTCTTCCCCCCCCTCCCCTCAC
Organism: Phyllomedusa bahiana; assembly: GCA_025379985.1. Taxonomy (NCBI): domain Eukaryota; kingdom Metazoa; phylum Chordata; class Amphibia; order Anura; family Hylidae; genus Phyllomedusa; species Phyllomedusa bahiana. Next base: position 4,200 of record JAODAL010020118.1, read on the forward strand.
GGCCACAAATGTCGTCACATCATCGTCATGTGGGGGATGTGGGTTTTGGGGGCCGCTGCGGTCCAGGGGCAGGGGATAGTCAATGTCCGTTCAAATAAAATTTGGGGTTGAAAGACTCTTTTTTCCGGCATTTTTTAAAAACTGTGGGTCAGACAGGTTTAAGGGGATGCTGTGGCCCCGGTCAGGTATGTCAAAGTCCAGTTCAACTAAAAAGGTGGGTTTAAAAAACTCCTTTTTCAACACTTTTAAATCTGTGGGTAGACAGGTTTTTAAGGGGCTGCTGTGGCCCCGGACGGGAAGTCAATGTCCGGGGTTTAAGTAAAAGATGGGTTAAATCATATGCCTTTTGGCACTTTTTAATTTTTGGGGTCATGCAGGTTTAATGTACATGCTGTGGTACAAAAAAGGGATAGTGAATAGTCTGTGAGTTTTTTTTCTGTGACTCTTGTTGCCTAATTGTCTTGCCTAAGATGTAGCACGTATCCATTTTACTGTTGTGGATGTTAATTCCAGCTTCTCCAGACCTGTTTGGGTGTAAGAATGAAGGTGTTGTTCCTCTCCCATAGACTTTAATGGTCATCGACGATTATCTATTATCGGATATCGGATATCGGCATGATAATTGACGATATCGACTATCGATCCGATGACGATAGTTGACGCAATCGCTCATCACTAATGTTAGGCCAATGGAGCCTGAACTGAGACACACTGTTTTCCTGTCGGTCCAAACTACAGAGGTTGATGTACCCCATATGCAGGCATGTGGTCTTCCTATGCGGCACAGATGAGGGGCAAATATTTACTCAAGTTGGAGCCAGTAATTTTAGGAGACCAACATAATATGATATCCAGCTGGGGGTTCTACAATTTTCTATATTCAGAGAGAAAAAAAATTCACACAGTTGGGCTCCATAGACTATGGTATGAATACTATGGTATAGCTTCATACATCTAGAAGGTAATATAGAACCAAGGTCTTATAGAGAGGATAACACCTCCTACTTTTCTGTTGTTCTCCACAGCTGTGATCTAGATTGGAAACCTTGTGTACGGTGGCTGCCTTCACCTCGATATTCAGAAGCTCCACTGCCTCACATAAAGGATGTCAAATTCCCAGATCAAATTAGACTCCAGCGATCATATCCAAGTAAGCACTGTTCTGTGTGTATTGTGGAACGCCATCACTCCCAGGGGTCCTCATTACTTGACCACTGAAGGTGGTAGTGAAAGTGACTACTTTATGGACTTAGGATGGGTTAGGGGCTGCGACATAGGAAAAATGAATTTAAGGGGTACTAGTCTTGTTTTAGCAAATGAATGTTATGTATCTTCTGTATTAATTCTAAACAGTTTTAAAAATCTCTGCTCGCTGATAATAGTAACATGGATTGTTTAATCCCAGGGGATAAAAATCTGTCCATGAATGACAGTAAGCAGAAATCTTAACATAAAAAATTGACAGGTAAATTATATTGGATAATTGAATAACAAGGTACCTCGTTCACCCCTTAAAGCACCATGACACAGCTATATGGAACAAGTTGCCTTACATTAAAGGGATTGACCACCAAAAATGACATGAAAATGGGGCCAGTGTAGGCAGAAAAAGAAACAAAACTGCTAATTCCCCATCTCTCCCTTGTGCTGCCGCTCCAGAACTTGTCGCTGATCTACTTCTGTTGACTTCCAGGTTCTTGCTCTGACACAGAGGAGAGGCTTGCGCGCCAGCCACGTACAATGTAGCCTCTCTAGTGTGTTAGTATGAGAACCTGGAAGTCTAGAGCATATGCCATCATTGTTTGATGGGTGCGGTTTCTCGGGAATGGACCCACGAAATTAACAACGCAGACTGGAGAGTCAGTCGCGCTCCTTTCTGTTCTATGTGAGTTCCAAGGAGAGCCAAACGCACTGCTAGGCTGTACTCGGAACTCCCGTAGAACAGAATAGAGAGAGACTATGCAAGGTTCAGCACTCCTTGTTGCAAGTGGAGGCCATCTTTTTCACTCATGGCAGGACCCCTGCTGACACTGCTGAAATGTTCCTGTGTTCTGGTGTGCTTACACATTATACTGCAAAAAAATCAGGTGAAACAAGTTGTGCTACAATACAAGCCTAAAGCCTGGAGCAATGTGCAGTAAAATCCATGATATTTTTACCTGTAGGAAGCAGCCTAGACGAGGGAGCTGAATGGAGTTTTTATCCTAACTTCGGATGTCCCTTTACTTACCATTCCGGCAAGAGATGTATCATTGGTGGTGCTCACAGGAGAAGCCAGGTGGGCTCACATCTTCACACACTGCCAATGAGCATTGGAATAAAGAAGAAAGGTAAGCCTATCTATCTATCTATCTATCCATCTATCTATCTATCTATCTATCTTTCTATCTATCTGTCTGTCTATCTATCTACAGTATCTCACAAAAATAAGTACACCCCTCACATTTTTGTTAATATTGTATTATATCTTTTCATAGGACAACACTGAGTATATGACATTTTGATACAATGTAAAGTAGTCAGTGTACAGCTTGTATAACAGTGTACATTTGGTGTGCCCTCAAAATAACTCAGCATAAAGTCATCAATGTGTAAACTGCTTGCAACAAAAGTGAGTACACTCCTAAGTGACAATGCACAATTGTGCCCAAAGTGTCAATATTTTGTGTGGTCACCATTATTTTACAGCACTGCCTTAAATCTCTTGGTCATGGAGGTCACTAAAGCTTCACAAGTTGCAGCAACTGGAATCATCTTCCACTCCTCCATGATAACGTCATGGAGCTGATAGATGTTAGAGACCTTGTGTTCCTCCACCTTCTGTTTGAGGATGCCCCACAGATGCTCAATAAGGTTTAGGTCTGGAAACATGCTTGGCCAGTCTAGAACCTTTACCCTAATTTTCTTTAGCAAGGCAGTGGTAATCTTGTAGTTCTTTGGAGTTGTCATCATGTTGGAATATTCTCCTGCGGCCCAGTTTCAGAAGGGAGGGGAGCATGCTCTGTTCCACTATGCCACAGTACATGATTACTCTCATGGTTCCCTCAATGAAATGTAGCTCCCCACAGCCAGCAGCACTCATGCAGCCCCAAATTATGACATTCCCACCACCATACTTGACTGTAGGCAAAACACTTGTCTTTGTACTCCTCAACTGTATTCCACACATGCCTGACAACATTTGAAACAAGTAAGTTTATGTTGGTCTTTTCAGACGACAGGACATGGTTCCAGTAATCCATGTGCTTAGTCTGCTTATCTTCAGCCAACTGTGTGCGGATTTTCTTGTGCATCACCTTTAGAAGAGATTATCTTATGGGATGACAGCCATGGAGACCAATTTGATGCAGTGTGCAGTCTGAGCACTCAGGATGACCCCCCACCCCTTAACCTCTGCAACAATGCTGCACTCACACATCTACTTTAAAAAAACAGTCTTTGGATATGACGCTTAGCACATGCACTCAACTTCTTTGGTCGACCGTGGCAAGGCCTGTTCTGAGTGGATCCAGTCTCAGGTTGTCGGCAATCTTTTTATAGCCTAGGCCAACCTTATGTAGAGCAAAAATTCTTTTTTTCAGAACTCAGACAGTTCTTCGCCATAAGGTGCCATGTTCAACTTTCAGTGACCAGTATGAGAGAGTGTGAGAGCAATAACACCAAATGTACTACACTTGCTGCTCATTCACCCCTGAGACCATGCAACACTGATGATTCATTTGACACTGGGTAGGAAAAATGGCAAATTGGGCACAATTTGTCCATTTTCACGAAGGGGTGTACTCACTTTTGTTGTTAGCAGATTAGACATTGATGGCTGTGTGCTTAGTTATTTTGAGGGCACATCAAATTTACAACATTATACAAGCTGTACACTGACTACTGTACATTGTATCAAAGTGTTATGTCTTCAGTGTTACTCATGAAAAGATTTAATGCAATATTTACAAAAATGTGAGGGATGTACTCACTTTTGTGAAGTATTTTATCTATGTATCTATCTATCTGTCTGTCTGTCTATATATCAAAATAACAAAAAAGTTGCAGCATTCCTCACAAAAAGGTGCTATGAATTTTCTATTATTTTATGATGTTGTGGTTTCTAACTTTACTGTATTGCAAGCATCTGTCAATTCTATCAAACTATCTCATAACTATCTGTCCATCTATTATATCCTATTTCAAAGACAGTAGGTAATCATGCTCTTTGCCAAAAGTAATTTATCTACAAGTACTGTATCTGTAGATAACTGGGTAATATTACAGATTTCTGTATGTTGATTGCCACTTTTTCAAATGCCATTTTTAACCTCTTAACAATCACCCGCTGTCTTTTGGCGTCAGGCATTTCAGATCGTTCATCTGCAGCAATGTCTTTTGACGTCACTGCAGACAACGGGGTTTGTGGTGAACAGCCTGTTCCCAGCGCAGCTCCTGCAAGCTCCGGGGAGCGGGGGAAACCTCTGCTCCCCCGCAGCTTAACCCTTTGATTGTTTTGTGACCGCCGGATAATCAAAGGGCTTTCCCCTGCTCTGTCGGGTGATTGAGACTCCCGGTGACCCGACAGAACCCGGGGAACGGCTGCACAGTCCGCCCTGGGGACCTAGAGTAGCCCCGAGACTGTCTGTGTATCAAGCCAGCGATCAGGGCAGACTGTGTGCTGCCCCGATAGCTGCCTGTGTCACACTGACACAGATTATAATGTATTAGCATATATGAATGTGCTAATACATTACTAAGTGTAAAAAGAAAATGTGAAACAGTTCTCCCTTCATGGGGTTTAAAAAAAAACAAAAAACATAAAAATTGTAGACAAAAATAAATAATAAAATAAAAATAAATATTTAATAAAAAATAATTGTGCTTACATTACACACACACAGAACTACACATATTAGGTATCCACACAACCGTAATAACCTGTAGAATTAATCTAACAAGTTATTAAGCGTGAAATGTGACTGGTGTAAAAAAAATTGTAAAAAAACCCCAAAAAATGAAAAAAATTCTTCAATTATTTATAAGTGAACTTAAACTACTCCCACATGAAGTACAACTTGTTCCAAATAAAATGAGGCCTCGTACAACTGCGTCATTGAAAAAATATAAAAGCTACAACTGTTGAAATGCTAGGAGGCAAAAACTAAATGTGCTGGTCATTTACTACTTTTCAGGCGTTCAGCTTAAGGGGTTAAAGCAATTTCCCTTATACACACTAGCAGAGTTAGTTTGTTGCAATGGGATGTGTCCAACATGCAGTTCCCTAAATTATCCAAAAGAGGGAGCCTAAGTTTAACAATTTTAGATCATGACTACGCTCTGTAGCTGTTATTTTATTAAGTTCTGCTTCCCGACCAGAATCCTGTATTGCTGACCCGTGTCTATTTGACTGTTTGCAAAGTACTATTGTTTGAATATCTATCTAAAAAAAATATAGAAAACCATAGCAGCTCTGCCCAATATATAGAAAAAAAAGAAAAAAAATGGGGTGCCAGCGATGATGAGCCTGGTCTAGGGCTCAAAACTTAGACATCCATAGAAAATCTTGCAGCACTCATCCAGGTAACTATGAAGAAACTGTGCATTTATTGTCACATTACAATACAACATTTTGGCCCTCTCACAGAGTCTTTATCTATCTATCTATCTATCTATCTATCTATCTATCTATCTCATATCTATCTATCTATCTATCTATCTGTCTGTCTGTCTATCTCATATCTATCTATGTATCTATGTATCTATCTATCTATCTATCTATCTATCTATCTATATTTAATATCTATCTATCTCATATCTATCTATCTATCTATCTATCTATCTATCTATCTATCTATCTATCTATCTCATATCTATCTATCTATCCCATATCTGTGCATGTATTTATCTATCTTGCATCTATGTATCTTTTTATAAATTTTTATATATCTATAATTTTATCTTCCTGTCTGTTTCATATTTATTTGTACACTTTGGGTGACATGCATGATTTTTGGCAGAATCTCTGAACCTGTTCTACTGCTAGTCATAGATTTAGCGCTTTCTAGCTACAAAGCAACACTTCTGGCCCAAGTAAACCCCTTTTAAAGTTCTCTACCTGTCCCAGCAGTAATGCACCTGGATTTGTCGTACTGAAGCTATAAATGTGCTGCTTCATACGGTTGTAGAGCCCCACCCTCCTCCAGCACGCTCCCCGATCTCAGGCGTATTAGAAAGTTCCGGGAGCGCCCTGTAATGCGCCTGATATTGGAGTACGCCTGGTTATAAATAGAGTGAACGGGCAGGCTGAAAAGACGCCAGACTTCTGACACAGCCCCGTTCATACATGTCGCCCTTAATGCCTAATCTATTTTCTATCATCTATCTGTCTATCTATCTACACAGCTGAGTCACGTTATTATGACCACATACTACATCAGCAGCACATAGCTCAAAGTCTTGTGTGGTGACATGGCTTGGTTGGTATATAAGGTGTGTGAGGACAGACTGATCACACTACAGTGGAGCAGCTCACTGCCAAAATAACACAGGAGATGAACAGACATGTGTCTAGCACAAAAGATCTGCAAACTCTACTGTGTATGGAGCCCCGCAGCAGAATGCTGCAACCATTGTTGAGGAACACAAGATGGTGGGGGCAGTGTTAGGTCTGGGGAAGGTTTTTGTGGTATTCTCTTGACCACTTACCCATGTGGAAGGCATTCTCAGTCAATTTGGGTATGAATCCCTCCTTGCAGATCACATACATCCATACCTGCTGATTGTCTTCCCTGGGGCGGATAGAATCTTCCAACAACACAATGTCACACGGCTAGAAATGTCTGACACTGGTTGGAAGAACAAGACCAAGACTTCCCAGTATTACCCGGCCCCCTAATTCCTCAGATTTGAACCCAATTGAGTATCTGTAGGAGCCTCTGGATGGTGGTTTTGGCTCTATGGCCCCTGCAGCAGCTGTGGGATGCAGTCGGTTCCAAATACCTGTGACAACCTAGCAGGATCTTGACCCTAAGCAGCGCCTATCCTTAGCTGCTATTGACCAATTTAACTCCCACCCCCAACCTTTAATGAATACACGGAGACATCAACTTGGATAAATTGGCCACAGCAGCCATTTTCATTAACACACAAGTATTATCAACCAGTACACTGCCAATTTAGTAAATTCCAAATTTCCCCTCAGCCCAAGGCCCATAGTCCCGACAAAGCTTGGGGCTGAGGTCCTTTGGAGCCGTAACCTCTGAACCATTACCAAGCCCGGCGAAGCCGTTCCTCTTTCCACCTTATTTTGCCCCCAGCCGTCACCCCCGGCTTCAGGGCAAACCAAAAAGCCACCTCAGGCGGCTACGCATTCCATCACCTGTCCCAAGGACGCAGCCCTGTGGGGCCCAAACTTTTGCCAAGCCGGTCCATCCACCAAATTTGGGGGCAAGCTGAGCCTGACTCCCCCACTACTTTCCACAGACTCCAAAGGGCCCCAACCCGCCTCGCTGCTGCGACACCTGCGACCACTATTGAATATTCCATACCCGCAGCCGCTCCTACCATGATAGCTGCTCCCCCCTACCCCCTGATCCCAAAATAGGGAGGGAGGGTTTGGGGCTGCTGCTTGTCACGCTGCCCGCGTCTGCTCCCGCGCGGCGCGGGGTCCGGCTTTTTAAACCGGCTTTCCCCCCCGCACGCCGCGCTTGACTCCGCCCCCCGGCCTACGTCAGCGCGCGTCGCCCCGACTCCCTGAGTGCTTGACCCCGGGCTTTAGACGGCGCGCTGGGTCATGAGGGGCCTCCCCTTAAAGGGGCTGCGCCCCCCATGTCCGGCCCCGGACTTATTGAGTCACTCCCAGCCCCTATAGCTGCTGTCCGTGCTGCATACAGTATCTATCTATCTATCTATCTATCTATCTCATATCTATCTATCTATCTATCTATCTATCTATCTATATCTATCTATCTATCTATCTATCTATCTATCTATCTCATATCTATCTATCTATCTATCTATCTATCTATCTCATATCTATCTATCTCATATCTATCTATCTATCTCATATCTATCTATCTATCTATCTCATATCTATCTATCTCATATCTATCTCATATCTATCTATCTCATATCTATCTCATATCTATCTATCTATCTCATATCTATCTATCTATCTATCTCATATCTATTTATCTCATATCTATCTATCTCATATCTATCTATCTCATATCTTCTATCTATCTCATATCTATCTATCTCATATCTATCGATCTATCTCATATCTATCGATCTATCTCATATCTATCTATCTATCTATCTCATATCTATCTATCTCATATCTATCGATCTCTCTCATATCTATCTCTCTATCTATCTCATATCTATCTATCTCATATCTATCATCTATTACATATCTATCTATCTCATATCTATCACATATCTATCTATTTCATATCTATCTATCTATCTATCTATCTATCTATCTACCTATCTCATATCTATCTATCTATCTATCTATCTATCTACCTATCTATCATAAAAATAATAATAATCTTTATTCATACAGCACCAACATATTCCGCAGCACTTTACAATTTACAGGATATAAGTACAGACAAAGACAGACATTATACAGTGAAAAGCTGCTTACAGATGAGACACATTGGGCCACATGTATGAAAACTGTCTAGGTCTAAAATTCACTTTGTTACTCATAGCAACCAATCAGAGCTCATAGCAACCAAACAGAGCGCCCCTTTCATTTTTCCAGAGCACTATATGGAATGAGAGGGGCCGCTTTGATTGGTTGTTATCGGTAACAAAGAGAGTTTTAGACTTAGACAGTTTTCATACATGTGAGGGCCCTGCTCGCAAGAGCTTACAATCTATTAGGGCGTATGGGTGAGAAAAAGGGTAAGAAGTGCTAGGTTTACAATGGTCCAGCCATGTTACATAAATATGTGGTGGTTTATGTAGAATTCGGATGGAACTGCCACCATGACAGTACATCTATATACTGATAAGTGCCAAAGTGTAGGGAGTGACAGAAATGTGTGCGCTAGAGACTGGGGGTTAGAGATTGTGGTAGGCCAGACTGAGATGATGTATTTTCAGGGCGCACTTAAAAATATATGTGTTATGAGATTGCCTGATTGTACAGGGTAGCATGTTCCAAAGAACTGGTGCAGCACATGTGAAATCTTGAAGATGAGCATGGGAAGTTTGAGGAATGTAATCTGATATCAGCAGCAGAGCGGAGACCGGTTAGGGTGGTAAACAGAGATGAGGGAGGAGATGTAGAGGTGTGCAGCACTGTGGAGAGACTGCGTAGGTTGGTAGACAGAGATGAGGGAGGAGATGTAGAGGAGTGCAGCACTGTGGAGAGATCAACTGCGTAGGTTGGTAGACAGAGATGAGGGAGGAGATGTTGTGGGGTGCAGTACTGTGGAGAGACTGGGTAGGATGGAAGACAGAGATGAGGGAGGAGATGTAGGGGAGTGAAGTACTGTGGAGAGACTGGGTCGGGTGGTAGACAGAGATGAGGGATGAGATGTAGGGGGGTGAAGTACTGTGGAGAGACTGGGTAGGTTGGTAGACAGAGATGAGGGAGGAGATGTAGAGGGGTGCCGCACTGTGAAGAGCCTTGGTAGGTTGGTAGACAGAGATGAGGGAGGAGATGTAGAGGAGTGCCGCACTGTGGAGAGACTGGGTAGGTTGGTAGATAGAGATGAGGGAGGAGATGTAGAAAGGTGCAGCACTGTGAAGAGACCGGGTAGGGTATTAGACAGAGATGAGAGAGAAGAGATGTAGGGGGGTGCAGTACTGTGGAGAGACCGGGTAGGGTATTAGACAGAGATGAGGGAGGAGATGTAAGGGATGGCAGCGCTGTGGAGACCTTTATGGGTGAGAGTGATTGGTTTATACTGTAGTCTGTACTGAATGGGCAACCAATGCAGTGTCTGACACAGGGTAGAGGCATCAGTATAGCAGCTAGAAAGAACGATGAGCCTGGCTGCTGCATTCAGGGCAGATTGGAGAGGGGAGAAATAACAGGGAGGGAGACCGATAAGCAGGGAGTTACAGTAGTCAAGACGAGAAAGAAGAAGAGCAACAATGATAGTTTGAGTTGTTTCCATAGTGAGAAAAGGATTGATTCTGAACAGGTGCAAGAAAAGACATATCCCGAATAGCAAGCAGGTTAGCAGGGTTTCTATGGGGGGCAGAAGAGGAGGTGGGATTAGCAGTAAAGAAGGGTGGGTCGGGGTTAGGAGAGATGTCCCTGGCAGAAAGAAGCAGGAGAATGAAAAGTGACAGCAGAAGGTTCAGTGATGTGTATGTGCGGCGTTTAAAAGGAAAATAGGAAAAAAATTAAGCAAAAAGGCTGGACAGAAGTGTAATTTTTATTGGTAACATTTGGGGATACATGCGACTTTTTGATCTTTTTATTCCAATTTTCTTGGGGATATAAATGTCCAAAAAACTGCAATTTTGGCGTTTGCCATTTTTTTCTTCTAGGGTGTTCAGCATATGGGATAAATTATGTTATAGTTTTATAGATTGGACGACGGATGTGGCGATACCACATATATGTGACTATTTTTTTTTTTATATGTAAAATGACAAAAGGGGGGTGATTTAAACTTTATTTTTTTTAAACTATTTATTACTTTAATACTTAGTCCCGATAGATTATTTGACCACTAGGGGCACACCTCCTTGTCCAATATACAGCTTTACTGCAGCCACTGCCCATATCTTCCTGCCGCTGCCACCACCTGCACCTTCCTGCCGCTCGCAAGGAGCTATCTCTAGCCGGCAGGAGACTGGAGTGTTGCAATGCTGCGGGAAGCCAGCGGCTGGGTTTAACCGTTTGAACTCCACCACCGGCTTCCAACAGCATCGCTCCTCTCCAGCTTCTGGTCTCCCTGAGATACTATATTCGGACTATAAGATGCACCCCTTGTTTTCCCCCCCAATTTTGGGGGGGAAAAAAGGGTGCCTTATAGTTCGAAAAATACAGTAAGTTGCTTGTTAAAGTCCAGTTACTCACAGGAAAGACAAACTTTATGTCCTCCTTCTTCCCACTTCTGTTCCATTTCTATCATATTTCATGATCAGATCACTTAAAAATCTGTCACTTCTATAGATGGCAAACTGACCCTAAGGCCGTGTTCACATGGCTTATTCCAGACGGATTTGTGAGCCGGATTGCGCTCACAAATCCGCCGTGAATAAGGGGCGGGACGGGGGCGGGGCTGGAGCTCCCCGACCCCATAGACAATGCATTATTTACGGCGCGTCCGCGCTGTAAATAATGTGCATGTCACTTTCTCCCCCGCGGCGGATTCGCCGAGCGGGGATGAGCGACGGAATCCACTGTTCTCTATGAGAGCAGTGGATTACCGTAATTACTCCGACGGATTGGCGCCGTACTGCAGCGAAAATCCGGCGCGCAGTACGACGCCAATCCGCGGCAAAATAAGCCGTGTGAACGAGGCCTAGGTTTCTAACTTACATTCACATACCATTAAACAAAGCAGACCAATTAAAGATATATTGCTGTGGGTTGCTGGAATCTGTTATCCAACACATTCACATACAGATAAAGAAGAACCATGATCATATGGTAGTCAGGGCTCTGATGTGTACTCTATCAGTATCATATTTCATCATCAAATCACTTTAAAATCTGTCACTTCAAAATATGGCACTTCTCTAGATGGCAAACCGACCCTTGGTCAAACTGATCTATCTCATATCTATTTATCTATCTCATATCTATCTATCTATCTATCTATCTATCTATCTATCTATCTATCTCATATCTATCTATCTATCTCTCATATCTATTCTTGCATATCAATCTGTCTATCTATCTATCACATATCTATCTATCTATCTATCTATCTATCTATCTATCTATCTATCTATCTATCTATCTATCTATCTATCTATCTATCTATCTATCTATCGTATCCATCTATATGAAGGACAGTATTTGGATATTTGTTCTCACTTCTTTATAAAACTTCATTCATCTCCTAGTACTGTATAAATTATAAAAGATACCAGGATTAATATTACAGCTTATTCTTATCACTCCTTCCAAATGCCATTTTTGAAGCTGTTTCTCACACATGCGTCAGTAAGATTCTATCGCTGTCATTTCACTAGCATGCAATCCCACCAACTATCCAGAAGAGGAATCATGAGCTCAAGTTAGTAAATTATTGACTGATCTTAAGAGGCTATATCACAAGGAAATCAGATAACCTTTCCTCAAGACTCCTCGTGCTCTTCTTTCAGTAATGAATATTTCACGCTTCTTTTTATAACTGAAAAATTGAATGAGCCAGCAAAAAAAAAGGAGGAAAACAGCCGCAGACAAATAAACACCTCAGCCATCAAAATGCTGCACAGAACAGAATTGCTAAACAGCAAAGAAGCCAACAAGTCAGCAGGTTCAGGCCGACATAAGGAAATGAGGTACAATTAGGAAGCGTGCCATTATGTCAATCATGTCAGAGGTGTCATTTGGAGCTCCTGAACCCCCACTTGCCATGTATCATTTATAATACTGAGGTCTTCTACATGGCAGCAGAGCATTGGGATCCCCTCGGGCACCATGAGCGACCACTTCTTCAGTTTCCCTTAAAGCTATGTATCTGGATCTTGCATAACACAAATAAAGAGAGACATAACACTAGAACCTCTCTAACCCCACCAGGCTCCTCTACAGTGCATTTACCCTGAAAAAACTTGGATTTCAAAGTGGGAACACATGGAGGACTCAGTTTGCAACTTATTCTCAAACCCCAATAGGATGTATGGATGTTTCAGAGTAGGATTCTCCATTAAGAGTACCCTCTATGAGCCAAAGTATACTTCTCTTGCCATCCCAGACCATCCATGTGTTATATAGCCAATTATTTCAATGGCCAGTATGTACAGTACCAGTCAAAAGTTTGGATTCATGCTTTCATTCCACGGTTTTTCTTGCTTTTTTATTTTCTACGTTGTAGATTTATATTGAAGAAAACTAAGAAGGAACAAATATGGAATTAAGCACTTGTTGGCTCCTTTACCTTCCAACTCATCCCACACTATTTCAATTCAGTTTAGGTAGGGTTATTATGGAGGCCATATCATCTGATACAACACTCTATCTCCTTCTTGGTCACTTGGAGGTGTGTTTGGGGTCATTGCCCTGTTGAAAAACAAGTGATATTCCCATTAAGTGCAACCCAGATCGGATGGCCTGTCACTGCTGAATGATGTGGTAGCCATGCTAGTTACCTGTGCCTTGAATATTGAATAGGTCACCAGCAGTGTCAAAAGCAGTGCATGGTCACACCATCACACCTCCTCCTTCAGGATACCTTCAAAGGTTTTGACATCTTTGCATTGTCAGACTTTCCATGTCTTAAAGTAATAATATACTATTATTTGTCTTAGTTGGGTGATTCTTGCCATAGTGTGGATAAGGACAGTACTTGAATAGGTCTATACACTATGTGGGACTGTGTACCAATCCTACCTCTGAACAAAACAACAGATGGTTTCCAACACATTATGAAGACAAGGAGTTCCACAAATTAACTTTCAATAAGACATACCTGTTAACTAAAAACCTGTCCCTGTGATGACATAATGAAGCTGATTGAGAGAATGCCAAGAGTGTGCCAATGCATCATGCAAGTGAAAGGGAAGATTCTATAATATTAAACCCTTTTCCAGTTTAACACTTTTTAGCTTACTACTTAATTTCATATGTGTCCTTCATAGTTTTCATATTTTCATTAAGAATCTGTAGAAAAAAAAAAAAAAACTTCTAAAAAGTGTTTTCAGGGAGGTTCACAGAAATGCCCCTTTTTCAAGTCCACACCCCTATCTTGGCAACCCTTATTTACACCAGCCCCTCCTCACATCTATAAATCAAAATTGTTTTAAAAACAAATTTTTATGTTACAATTTTCTAAGAGCTTTAACTTTAAAATTTTTCTGTTGATGGAGCTATTTAAGGGTTTTTTTTATTTGCAGGATAAGTTGAATTTTTAAAAAGTTTTCTATCACTGTCTCTGGGTAGGGCCTAATACACTTCTGTATATAGGAGGGCATGTCAGAAAAGAGGTGCCATCCCGTCAGTTTTAAGGTGCATTATATGAGTGTAAAATGCGCCTGAAAGAATAAACCTGTCAAAAATCTGGCGTCTGGTATCTCTTATATAGTATAAATGATGCGCATAATTTAGGCGCATAGCATAATGTAGGCGCATAGCATATCACTGCTAGGATATTTGATGCATCTACTTTAGGCGCATTCAAATGTGTTGTGTCTGGCATGTAATGTGCCTAGTTGTGGTGTACTACAGTTCATTTATGTAGAGAATAGGGCGTCAACAGTTTTTGGGTGCAAAATATACCAAAAATGTGGGGCAGCCCTAATGGGACATGTCGCCCATAGTCTCCTGCTGCCGTGGCAACTATCTGTACCATGTGATCATGTAGCAGGGGTGTTGATGGGTAAGAGATGGAGTCCCCTCCCTCTGTCAAGCATTTAGACACCACAGACGCTACTGACATTTTACATTGAAGCCGGCTCCTGATACTGACCGGTAAGAGCACAACTTCTGAGCCTACACAATGAAAGCACCATAGATGTACAATGTCCAGGAGATTGGCCAACTCTTTGAGAGTTCTGGGAGACTTGACAAGTATAACTCTGGCTTCCCACAGAACTGAACATTTCATACAGCTTACACAGACTGTAAGCTCTTGTGATTCGCCAAGCTTTCTCAAGAGGCTCTTGTGAGCAGGGATCTGCTTCTACTTTTCGAAAATGTTGATTAATTTCTTACTCTGTAATGTCTGATTTCTTCTGCATATTTACCCTCTGTGTTGTACAGAGTCTGGGAGACTCCTAAAAAGCAGGATGTGAAGGGGTGGTTTACACAAGTGGGTTTTCCTGGGCAGATTGGGAACATTCGTAGGTGGCTTCCTGGGGTTTGGCACAAATCTCCCAGAATCAGGAGAGAAAAGTTGCCAAGTATTGTACTGTGGAATATGTTGATGTTACTCAAGATTTTTTTTTATCAGGACAATTGGAAGGCTGGTGATACTCTCTTGTGTTTCTATAGTATATGCATTAAATTCATAATATGTATAAAAAATGTTTAACTTAAAATGTGCTATTATAATAACCAATTGCAGTTTATTTTCACAGAGCCACGGCTGTTGTTGGTCTTTATGGGCAACAGGTTTTTAAATAATATTCAAAACATACATTTTACATGGTTTTTCTTTTTATTGCTTTCTAGTTTTTGATCCTCGAAATGGAATCCCTGAGGCTCATCCGGGAGATAAACCCTTCCAGACCGTAGAATACAGTCCCGGATTTCACAAGCTTGGCACTTCAATGCCGGTGGTAAATTTTAGGTGTGGGCTCATAGTTTAAGAAGCAATTTTGTTATGTAAAAAAAATTAATTCTAATGTCTGCCTCAGACATCTGTAACAATAAACATGAAAGAGAGAGACATGGACCTCACATCCTCACACGATACATAGATCTTCTGATTCTCAGCAAAAATTTACAAAAATTAACCTGAGGTTCTTAGTATATTTTTTGATCAAAAAGTATTAGCCCACTTGGCACATTATGGCAACCTCTTTAAATGGGTTCCAAAGCTAATGGGAGTAGCACTGCATGGTGAGCAACACCGCAGCAATAGCCACACCAGTGAGAGGTCCTAACTCAGTGTCCCAACAACACCACTGTTGCCAGACCTAGCCCCCCAGCTCTAGGTCGCACCACCACACAAGCATACCATTACAGCAACAATGATCATCACCAAAAAAGGAAAGGATCACTACCGCTTACCTCTCCCTGGGCTCCCTGTAAGTAGACTTAAAGGAAATGGGCATTATCCCTTACACAGATATACTGTTAATTAAAAACACCTGGACCAAATGGGGAGTAGTGCTCATCCAATTAAAAAAGGACACCTAGTAACAATAAACATGGAAGATAGAGACATGAACCGCACATCCTCACACTATATGTAGATCTACTGCTTCTCAGCAGTGGTGTTGTTGGGCCACTGGGTTGTGCCCCTCACTGGTGTGGCTGTTGCTGCAGCAGTGGTCGCTATGCAGTGCTGCATCCATTAGTGTAGAGACCCACTTCAAAGAAGTCGCTGTGAAGTGGCAAGTGGGCCTATACCATTTGATCAAAAAGTATACTAAGAACCATGTGGTCATCTTTGCAAATTTTTGCTAAGCACTAGATCAACATATATTGGGAGGATGCGCGGTCCATGTCTCTCTCTTCCATGTACAGTGAAGGAAATAGTTATTTGATCCCTTGCTGATTGTGTAAGTTTGCCCCCTGACAAAGAAATTAACAGTCTATAATTTTAAGGGTAGGTTTACTTTACCATCGAGAGATAGAATATCCAAAATAAAATCCAGAAAATCACATTGTAAAAATTTTATACATTTATTTGCGTTTTGCTGAGATAAATAAGTATTTGATCCCCTACCAACCAATAAGAGTGCTGGCTCTAAGACCGTTGATGCCCCTAATAAAATCATTCCCTGTTTTAAAGACAGCTATTTTAAAATAGCACCTTTATTAAAAGATCCTTTTCAAACTCAATTAATTGTCAAACCTAAAACTTGGGCAAGACTAAGAGTTTCAAGGATGTCGGGGAACAAAAATCATAGTCTGTACAAAGTGGAATGGGCTACAAAACCACAACTGACACTGGGGGGAAAAGGAGACAATGTTGGTGCAATAGTAAAAAAAGGGAAAGAAATACAAAAAAAAGTAAATTTAAAACACGATTGGGGCACCATGCAAAATCTCACCGGGGGGGTACCCTTAAATCAGAGGAAGGTGAGAGTCAGCCTAAAATACATGGGGAACTTGTAAATGATCTCAAGGCAGTGGACCAAGTCACCAAAAAAAAACCTTTTGGAAAACCTTTGCGCTCAAGGGTTTAAAATACCCTCTCAAAAAGGCCATGTGCGGCCCATCAAAGTTTCCAATGAACACCTGGGTGATTCTGTAGGTTGGGAAAAAAAAAAAGGTGCGTGGTCAATGAACAAAAAAATTAGGTTTCATTAATCAACTCGATTTTTTTGGAGGAAGAGAAATGTTGCCTATGCCCAAAGAACACTGTCCCTACTGTGAAGCATGGAGGTGGAAACATTATGCTAAGGACACAGGACTTTTTCACTGCATCAATGGGAGAATGGATGGAGCCATGTACCGTATCCTGAGTGACAACCTCTTTCCCTCTGCCAGGACTTTAAAAAAAGGGGGTCGGGCTGGGTTTTCCACAAGACAATGACCCAAAACATCCCCGCCAAGGCAAAAAAGGAGTCCTAAAAAAGAAGCCATTGGGGTCATGGAATTTAGCCAGCTCCAGGCCTTAAATCCCAGAAAAAATTTATGGCGGGTTAAGCTTGATTTTGCAGGCGAAACCCTCAAAATTTATTGATTTAGGTGATCTACACAGAGGAGTGGCCAAAAATTCCCCTCCTGCATGGTGCAAACCTCATCTCAACGACAAAAAACATCTGATCTGGCTTGCCATCAAGGCTTTTACCCCCCAAATATTTAAATCTTGTTTGCCAGGGGATCAAATACTTATTTTCTCAGCAAAATACAAATACATTTTAATTTTATATAATGTGATTTTCGGATTTTATTTTGGTTTTTCCTTTTTCCCAAAGTTAAAATTAACCTAACTTTAAAATTAAAGACTGTTCATGTCTTTGTCAGTGTGCAAACCTACAAAATCATCAGGGGATCAAATAATTTTTTTCTTCACTGTATATGAGTTATGCAATTAAAAAAAATCAGATTTTTGAGCAGCCTTAAGGAACTTGTAAAGTTTTTGCTGTCTCACACCTTATGCAACCTGCAGCTGCTTAGCACATTTTACAATGTAAATAAAAGGGAAAATTTTTTTTTCCAAACAGCATAAAATTTTGGGGCGCCGAAATTTTCAGCTGGCCCCCTTTTCAGGGGCGCTGCATTTTCTGAACCTTTAAAAATTGGGCAAGAATCCAAATGAACAGGTATCTGTATTTAGCTCCCGCAATATGTCAATCGAAAAAATTTTTTTTTTAAAAAGTTAAGAAGACTTTACCATCAGATTATTATTTGTAGTAGTAGTGATATGAAATAATTATTATTACCATCAGTATAATTGTATTAAAGTGTTTTTTTCATCACAATGATTAGCTTTCAAAATGGAGGGAAAGGTAAATGAAGACTATTACCAAATACATTGCTTTTCTTGTTTTGCTTTTGTTCAGGAGATAAAGAAGATTTTATCTCCTCTTAGCGCACACAAGTTTCTCCTGGTTATCAACTACCTTTCCCCACCACTCTCTTCTCTGTCTCTTATGTGATTGCTCCATATGTTGCCATCTGACTATGATGAGTCACTCCCTGCAGAGTCTTATCTCTAGAAATTGAGTTTCTTTACCTAACTTAGTGACAATCTTTCACCCTTTAGGGCTCTGTAGCCTTGTGTCCTACATTTTATAAATCTTCTGCAGTCATGGCACTGTAACAGGAATAGCTAGGACTAACAGAGCTGATATGCCAATCACTGCTGTAGAACCACTCACAGTCCGACCAGAAAGAGTGAGCCTAAAGCTGGTTGTGGCTCTGTGAAACTGCAGGGTGAGAAAACCCCCTTAATGAGTTAATATTAATATAATATAATATTACATGATGATAAGAATTTATATATACAATGATCAGACAACAAAAATTCCACCTGACTAATATTGTCTAGTTATCCCTTGGGCCACAGAAACAACTCTGAGCCATTGATGCATGGACTCCACAAGACCTCTAAAAGGGTATTGTGATATCTGGCACCAAGACATTAGCAGCAGATCCTTAAAGGGAACCTGTCACATAGGTTGTGCCCCCCTTGCTGAGGGCAGCACAAGCTAGTGTCAGACCTACTGTTCCCAGCACTGTGCCCCTTATTCTGTAAGATGCAGCAGTTTTAGAGCATTTACCCCTTAAATCTTATTCATGAGCAGGTGTTAGCTCCACCCACCAAACGCTAGCTCCACCCACTGACAGTTATTCACATGTTTCTACTTATTCAAAGTAATAGGTTTGTCAGTTGAGGTGGGCGGGGCTAGTCTCCGATTGGCCGGGTTTGAAAAAAACTGACTCTCTGAAGGACTCTTCGAATGACTCTTTTGGCTGAAAACTGCAGATTTGAGCATTAAATACACGAAAACTACAGCATCTTACAGAATAATGGACACAGCGCTGGGAACAGCAGGTCTGACACTAGCTTGTGCTGCCCTCAGCAAGGGGGGCAAAAACTATGTGACAGGTTCTCTTTAAAGTCCTATAAGTTGTGAGGTGTAGCCTCCATGGATCAGCCTTGTTTTTTCAGAACATCCCACAGATGCTGAATTGGACTAAGATCTGAGGAATTTGAAGTTAGCACCTTGAACTCTTTGTCATGAACAATCTTGGCAGTGTGACCAACGGAGCATTATCCTGCTGAAAGCGACCACTGCCATTAGAGAATCCTGCTGCCATTAAGGTGTGGACTTTCACAGTAACATACTCATGAATCCAGGACCCAACGTTTCCCAGCAGAATATTGCACAAAGCATGACACTGCCTCCTCTGGCTCTTCTTCTTCCCATAGTGCATCTTTGTGCCATTTCTTCCCTACATAAGTAAGACATGCACACCAGGCCATCCACATAATGCAAAATGTGATTCATCAGACAAGGCTGTCGTCATCCATTGCTTCATGGTCCAGCTCTGAAGTTCATGTGCCCATAGTAGGAAGTTTACACAGTAGACATGGATTAGCAAGGGCACTCTGCCTAGTCTGTGGCTACATAGCCTTATTTTTCCATCTTTTAATATATTAACAGCAAGAACTTACTGCTTAATATATCCCACCCATTAACAGATGCAATAATCATGATATGATAGATGTTATTCATTTCACCTGCCATTGAGCCCATTACAGTAATAAAATTATTAGTAGTAGTGTTATCAGTAGTAGTAATAGCAGTAACAATAATTTTGCTACTATTGCTGTTCATAGTAATATCAGTATTGCTACTACTTAGGATTTTTACTATTTCAATATATTTAAACAATGGAATGCAACAAGGATTTCAGGGTGAAATCCATATCATTTTCACACAGAAATTTACATGCTACCCCCCCCCCCCCCCAGGAGCCCACATCCCATTATGTGTAAATGAGGATGTTTCCACTCTCGAAAATGAAAAAAATTGTGACATGTCACCTATTAATGAGATTTCCATGTGTCATTTAATGAGACTATTCCATATCCATAAACTTTGATGAAATCCACCTCATGTTAAGTGAAGCTATGCAACAGAAATCGAAGGGTATTGCCAAAGATTTCTGTCACATATCCAAAACAGGTTTTTTAAATGGAAAAACATAACCGTATAATTACTATTATTATGAGTATTACCCCAATTACAAAAAAGGTTTGGAAGCTATATAAAATTAATAGGAAACAAGAATGCAATGATTTGGAAAAAATTTTTTACAACACAACATATAGCATATATCAGAAGTTAAGAGGTAGACATTTTTCCCTTAGAAATTAGTGGCAGCAAGTTGAGACAGGGATATCAACAGGCTAAAAAAGTAAGTGGTACCAATAAAAAGTAGCTGGAGAATCAATTTTCAGCAAAGTGCAAATTTTAAATTGTTTTTAAAAAAAATAGCATGTTAGAGAGCAGAGTTTCCCCAGAAGCAAGACATTTCGAGGTTCCCCAAATTTCTATAAAAAAAAATGTCTACAAAATTTTGTTAAAAACAATTTAAAAAAACCAAATTTTGTCCTCAAGGGTTAAAGCTCCCAAAGCCTTTAAATATTAAAACCTTTAATATTTATTTTCAAAGGGTTTTGAAAAATCTAAACCCAAAAACGGGTTAAACAAGGAAAAAGAAAAGGGCGGATGATCATGATAAAAAAAACCCCTAAAAGGGGGCAATGAAATAAAAAATGGGGCATTTTTTCGGTTTTTGCAAATCCTAGCATGGACTCAGGAATTCTTCCAGAAATCATTGTCTGTAAACATAGCTCCCCCAAGCAATTTAAAATCCTTTTTAAAAGGGGTTCTATCAGAAAAACAAGAACCCAAATTTTGGAAACCATAAAAGCCCTGTGGACTAAAAAGGGAAAAAAGTCCCTCTGGCTTTTTAAACAGCACCCCAGTTAAAATAGCCCTTATCTTGATGGCTGGGGTTGCTTTTTGTGACTATGCAGCTTATACCCCTTTAAATCTAATATAATTTTTTAAAATTTTAAGCTTTATATAGAAGTTTTAGCCAAACCATAGGCTTCCATCCCAAATTGTCATCTTTTCCCGGGAAATTGGATTTGCATATTTCCCAACTGGGAAAAATGCAAAAACCAAACATATGAACCCAACACAAACCCCAAGGCTTCAATTTAAAAAAAAAATCTGGGGGCGGGGGAAAATTTGGGCCCCCAAAACCTGCCCGGGGGAATTTCACCAATAGAAAACTTTTTTGACAAATAAAAAAAGGAAAAAACATGGAAAAAAAAGGACAAAAGTATTTTTGAGCAGCAAAAATCCTACATCAAACATTTCTCTCCAAAAAAATTGGTTTGTCCTCCCCCGGGAATTTTTTTATTGAAAAAGGATGAAAAAACTGATGCTACAAAATGGGGGCACAAACCGTGGTGTTAAACCCCTTTTTGGAGTAAGTTTTTTCCCTTCATTTTCTAAAGGAGTTATTTTTTATCAAGTGAAATAAAAAAAAAAAAATGTCTTTAACCTGATCTGTGGTTCAAAGGGTTTTGGTTGTGAGTTAAAATTATGTTGAAAAAGGAAATTTCTAAAAAATTTTGCATTTTTTGTTTTTTTTTTCATTTTAAAAGAGTGTCAAAAAATTTTTTTTGGTTTTTTCCGGGGGGGTGGGGTAATTTTTGTATTATTATTTTCCCTTTCTTTTTGGTACAAAAAAAATATTGGGATTCCAGGAGGATTTTCCCTTCACCTGTGGGAAAGGGCCTGTCGGGGATAAATTCCCAGCACAGAGATTTTTCAATATTTTTTTTGCTTTTTTTCCGAAAAGTAAACTTGCATGTTTTTGCATTTAAAAAAAAGCCTCCTGAAAAAAACAGGGCAAATTTAAAAAATAACACATTTACAGAACAGAAAACATAAAGCTAAAACTATTATAAACCATAATTACAAAACCAGATTGCTATTATTTTAAAATTAAATTTTTTTGCAGGGGTTCTACCAAGGTTAAAGCTTGAAAACTTTCCCTTTCCTCTTAAAAGGGACCCCCCCAAAAAACCCGGGGTTATTTTTCAAAACTTACATTTAAAGTAGGAAAATTGCAAAACCCAAAAACCCCTAATTTTTGGGGCCCCAGTCAGGTGTAAAAACATTGAAATTTTTTGGTAAAAAAAAAACAACTTTGGCTTTTTGCTACCCAAAGAAATCCCTATGTGGGTTCTTGGATACATTTGAAAGTAATATCCATCCCCAATAATTATTGTACTTTGCTGTTGTTTTGCTTTTTCCCTAATCATTAGGGGGGTTTGGGTGGCAAAATTTTTGGGGTTTGGGATTTATGAAGGGGTTTATTTTGGTTTTTTGCCCGGGTTTTTTAAATTTTTTTGATATCACCCTGTTTGTAGAAAATAATCTGTTGTCAAAAGTTATTTTTGTCAGTGCGGGTTTTTTTAAGGTATGAAAATTTTTGGCCCCATGGCCCCCTTGGGGGTTTTGTTGTCCTCCAAAACCTGTCGGGAAAAATACAGGGGACTCTCTCTGGGGGGCCCCAAGAAGTCTTTACAGGGGGTTATGGGAAAAGGAAACAGTAACTTCAGTGGGAGGATTCGAGGGCGGGTCGGAGGGGGCCCGGGTTTTCAAATGGCGGGCAAAGTGGCCCCGGGAAATTTTCCACCCTCTTACTGCAACTATTTTAAAAAACCACCCAAACGGGGAAAGGAAAAATTTTTGGTTTGGACTTTGAATCTTACCTACCTACTTCCCCGCAATTTTGATGGCGTATTTCTCGTTTTCTAGTTTCCCAGACCCAAAAATTCAAGGGGGTCCTGAAAAGCCCTTCAACTTGGGAAAAAACCCCCACTTAAAAAACCACCCAAACAGGGGGAAGGTTTCCAAATTTTAGGGGCCCAGCAAAACCATCCCTTTCAAAATCATCATTTTTACAAAAACCAACAGGGGTTCCCGATGGGAATTTTTCCCAAAATTTGTTTTCCTTTGCTTTCTACAAGAGGTTCAGGGAAAAAACCATAAAAAATTCCCTTTTCCCCAGAACGGGAAATTTTATTCAGCATAAAAATACAATGTTTCAGGGGGAAAACAATTTTACAATTTAAACCCTGCACCCCCCTTTTAAAAATATAAAGGAAAAAAAAGGGTTAAACCATTTAAGAGCAGTTGCCCCATTACCACCCTCTTTATGTTTCCAACGAATAGACAAACTAGATCTTGCAGAAAGAGAGACTTCAGGGTTTTAGTGTTTCAAAATTTGTTTTACAAACCAGATAACCCCTTTAATTACTCATTTAGCCCTTCCCCTTTAAAATGCTTTATTTTGGTTCTGAATTTTATAGTTTCATAGTTTCATAGTTTCCCTAGTTTGTTAAGGCAAAAAAAAGAAGGGGAAATCACCTTTCCCGTTCAGGGTGCTATTTCTTAAATTTTTTGGGGTCCCGGGGGAGGAAAAAAACCCCCAATGAAAGGTTTTGAAGCCCTTTTTACATTTTAGGGAAAAATTTCCCTTCCCCACCCCCCAATCTGGCAATTCAGAAAAATCCCTGGGGTCAATGACCCCCCTCCCCGAATTTTAGACACTAAACCCTTTTTATATTATTACGCTCCAGAAAAGATCTAAACCATTTTTGAAAAATCCGTTATTGAATTTTCCCCTGCAAGTCCCTTTGGGAGAGGTTCCCCCGTTCCATGCTTTTTCAGTTTAAAAATCCCTTTCTATGTTTATGTAAAAACTTTCCCTTCCAAAGACGTAGGGGTTTCCCCCCTTTTTCTAGATACAGCCCCTGGGTAAAAAATAAATCTTGGGAGAGTTTTCCCATATTGACCCTTTTATGTATTTAAAATATTTATTTGTCCCCCCCGGGAAACTGGTCTTTTCTCTAAAATAAATAATCCAATTTTGCTAATCTTTCTGGGTACTGTAGTCCACCCAAATCCTTTTTTTTATTTTTTTTGGCCCCCCTTTTTACCTTTTTCAAGCTTTTAAAAAGTCTTTTTGTTTCCCCTTTTTGCCCAAAAAATGTACACATTATTCCCTGTTGGGGATAACCCGTGTTGTTTTAAAGGGAGGAAAAATGTTCTCATATGTGGGCCCCTTTGCCCCTTTTTAACACCCCATGATCCTATTTGGCCCTTTGGGAGCTGCTGCCTGGGCAACTGGCTTTTTCAGTTAAATTTTCGGGCCTAGGATTTTCCCAAAATCTTCACAAAGTTTACTTTTTAAACCCGCTTTTTTTCCTTTAACATGTAGTTTATGTAATGGATTTTTTCCTCCCCCCGTTTCATAACCTTGCATTTACTGTAATTAAACCTCATCTGCCCAAATTTTCCCTTTCCCGGCCCCCAACTTATTTCCAGATCCCTTTTTAAAAAAAATTATCCTTATTGTGTTGGGCCCTTTAAAAAGAGCTTGTTTCGTCTGCAAAAGTCGATATTTTAAAAAGTGTAATTTCCTTTTGTTTAAAATCAAAATTTAAAGAAAATGTTTTAAGGGGGGTAGGGCCCAACTACTGACCCCTTTTGGTACCCCATTTTTTAACAGGGATCCGTCTAGTATTTTAAAAGTTAAATTTCCCACCCTTTGTTTTCTATCAGTTTAAAAATTGTTGCCTACCCATTTTTTCAAAACTTTTTTCCCTAGTCCCAAACATTCCCCTTTTTATTTTCCCCCCTTTTATGTTTGGGAACCCTAAACAAATGCTTTGGGAAAAAAATAATTTAGGCAAACCCGTGCCTCACCCCGATCCAAATTTAAAAATTTACTTCCTCTAGGGGGCTGATGAGATTAGGTTTTGACAGGGGCCGGGTTTTTCCCTGAAACCCCTGCTGGAATGGCGTTATCATTTTTTTTTTTGTGAAAATACTCCAGGATAGCTATTTTGAGAAAACCTTCAAACATTTTTTCCTACAAAAGGGGGTTAAGTTAAAGCCCCTTTTTGGGTTTTTCCCGGATCACTTTTTGACCCATTTTTTTAATATTTGGGAACCCCATTTGCTAAGGCCAATCCTTTGGGAATTTCCCCAGTTATTTTAAAAGTCCATTAAATATTAAGAATAGAGGCCTATCCCAAAGACCCTCACTTAACTCCCTTTGGAACGTGGGGGGTTTTTCCCTCTGGGCTTTGGGGGTTTGTCTTTTTTTAAACTTCCAAGGGGAGCTGCAATTTTCCTGGGTTAGGGCAAGAAACCCTTTTTAAATTGGAGTTTACCTCTTCCCCCCTGTTAACAGGAAGCTTTATCCCCCTCGGTAAATTTCAGTGGAGAAAAAAATTTTAATAGGTTTGCCCTTTTTTTCTCAATGTCTTTTCCCGTCCTCCCTCAGTATTTTTTTTAAAGGGCCCAACATTTTTCTGTTTTAATTTTTTACTATTTTTATAGTTAAATAAAATTTTTTTGGGGTTTGTTTTTCTTTATAGAATAAAGTTTTTTCCGTCTCCCGCTTTGTTCCTTTATCTTTATTTTAAAAAACTTTTTTTTTTTTCCCCATGCTTCTTTGGTTTCCCCTTTGTTTTTACTGCCCTCCTGTTTTTTTAGGGAAACATTTCTTTTTGGGTTTTTTATTGCCTCATTTTTCATCTCTGTTTTCCACATTGGATTTTTTCCCCGTTTTAATTTTTTTTTTATTTCCATAAAGGTATTTTACCTTCCCCAGTGGTAGATAGGATGTTTTTTTAAAAATTTCCCATTTATTATTTTTTTCTGCCTTATTTTAAAAAACCCTTTTCCCTGTCAATTCGGTTTGGGCCTCCCTAAGCAGAATAAAAAAAAGCCTTCCCAAAATTCAGGTTTTTTTTGTTTTTTGGTTTTTTTTTTCCCCTTTAAAAAAAAACTTTTTGAAGGATTAAAAGGGAAAAGTTATTATATTATGGTTTTTATTCCCTTGGTGCCCCTTTAACCTTTAAACCTTTTTTCTCTGTCGGTCTAATTTGTCAAAATTTAAATCGAGTAACCTTTCCTTAGTCGGTTCTTGCCCCATTTTGGGCAAAGGTAATTATTTTGTTTTGGGGCAAAAAACCTTTTTTCCTTTGTGAGAGCTACAGGTTTCAGATTCCCCGGGTTTATGTAGGGGTGGGTTTAAAATCGCCCCCATATTAATTTAACCTCCTTTTTTGTTTTGCCCCCTGATTTATTTGCCTTTAGGAGTACATTTTTCCTGGGTTCTGTTTAATTTGGGGGCCTTTTAGGGAGAATCCTTTAGAAATTTTTTTACTGTTAAAAATTTCCCCCGTTGGAAAATTTAAAAAAAAATTTTTTCAACCTTTTTCATTTCCCCTGTAACCCATATTTTTCCGACAAAAGGGGTTGGTTCAGACAGATTTTTACATTTGGGGGACGAACTCCCCCCCTTCCGGGTTTTTTACGATCCTTTCCCAAATAGACGTAACCCTGCAAGGGTTTAACAGCCAAATCGTAAACTCCGTCCAGACCCTGTCTCAGTTATCCCCACTATTTTATATTTTTTTAAACTATTAAAAAATTTTTAGGGCCCCTTTATTTTTTTTGGTCAGACCCCCTGGCCCCTTGGTAAACATGCAATTTATTGAAATTTTTCGTGTTTTTTTATTCCTTTCTCCCTGGGTCTTTTTATTTTATTGCTACACCCCCCCCTCCACTCCAACCCCCCCTGTTTTTCCCAATTTTCCCCGCTCTTTTATCTTCAATAATCTTGCAATTTTTATATGGGGTTTTGTTTTCCCCCCCCCCCCCGTCCCTAGTTTAAATATTCCTTTCCCCCTTCCCCTTTGGCCCTTTTGTCCCCCAAACAGCTTTCACCCTCCCCATTTTTGGTTTCAAACCCGTTTCCCCCTTTTTAGGTCCCGTAGGGAAGCAGAAGTCGCCCCCCTTCTCCAAAAACCCAAATCCCCCTTTACTAAACCAAAAGTTTGAGCCACTTATTTTCCCTCTTATCTCCAGCTTTCCCCTTGGGTGGCCGTGGAAAGGTAAAAATTTCTGAAAATATTAAACCCTTTGGGGGGTCCTTGCCCCTGGCTTTTGGCCCAAAAACCTTTAAATAATTTTTAAAGGACGCTCCACCTCCAACCTAACCCTTTTTCATTTGGGGCCAAGGGACACCATTTACAAATGGAAATTTTCAACCCGCCCCACCAGCAATCTGTCAAAAACCCCGGGTCCGCGAAATTTTGTCGGGTAACCCCGGGCCCGGGAAAAAAATATGTTCGGAAATCCGGGGTTTTTTTGTGCAGAAATTGGCCCCGTCTTTTTTCCCTTTAAAAATGGAGTCCCAAATTTTCTAGCACCTGTCTAGCCCGACCCGAATCCTAAATTCCCCCTTTACCCGGAGCAGACAGGGGTTTTGTTTGCTTGGCCCGTTTTTTGTTTTTCGGGGGCCTATTTCCCCCTTTTCTGCCCAAACTTTTCCAAAAATTTTTTTGGGGTTTTACCAGTTCAGGACTACCCTCCCAACCTTTCCTCCTCTTTCCTTCGTTTTAAATGTTACCCAGCTAGCTGCTTCCCCTGTTCCCTGCACCCCCCCCTATAGCCGCCACCCCCCCAGAATCTACAAACCGGGGAAGGGGGGTGTCAGTGGGCATCAAAACCTTTGTTCCCAAATTTTGGGTAATTTGGGTTCAGTGTCGCCAAAAGCTAAATTTTGATCCAGGATTTTCCCGGGGTTCTAAATGTGCAGGGTGCACACATTTTTGCACAAACAGTATGCCCCCCGAATGCTGGTCCCAAAGGTGGGGATAAATTGCACAGGGGTGCATGGAAGCCCTTTTTTAAAATGGAAATCATGGGGTTTTTACCAAAAAAGATAACAAATACAATTATAATAAGTAAAAAAATTCTGTCCCCTTAAAAAATTTTCCAAAAAATTTAAAAACTTTTCATCTTTAAGTCTCCAACTTAAAAGGGGGAACCCCATTTAAGGAAACCCCCACTCGCAGAAGTCGTTTTATCGCTCAAATAAAGCTTTTAAAACCCTTTTCCCCACCTTTTGTTTGGTGTTTCTGCAAAACTCTCTTTCAGAAGCAAAGAAATTATTTAGCATTAAAAATTTTTCCTGCAGTGAGAAATTTATTTAGAAACCCTGGGAAAAAGCTTGGGAAAAAGGGTGGGGCAAAGGTTTTATGTCACTTTTATGAGATTAAAAAAGTCAAGTTAAAACTCCTGAAAGTTGTTTTTTGTAAATACATGTGAAAAAAAAAACTGTGCTGGGGTTTCCCCTTTTTTATCTCTTTTTTAGAAAAGGGGGTTTTCTGTTATCTTTAACATCGGTTGTTACTATTTGGGGGGATGTTTTACATTTGGCCCGTTGACACTGGGCCAATTAGGCTGGGCAGAGTCAGTGTGTGCAATGTCATGCCCTTTTAAAAGATAACTGATAATACCCATCTGACCAATTAAGGAACTATTTTTTTAATAACAGATAAACAGCAAAACATAGGGAAAATGCTTCAGAATTGTTATTTCAAAAGGGAACACAAGAAAACTATTAAAAATTTTTTTTCCCTTTATTTAGAAAATTTTTAAAGGGCCCTTTTCCCAAAAATTTTCCCTTTATCTCTACAAATTTAAAGGGTTTGACTTTAACAGAGGTAGGGGGCCTTCAACCCAAAATTTGGGGTTTTCCCAAAAGAAAGCCAATAAGGGGTTTAGGTTTGGGGGGAACAAGCTTGGCCAGTCTGTTTTTTCCCTCATTTTCTTTAGAAAAGGAAATGGGGCGTCCTTGAGGTGTTTTTTGGGGGGGGTTTTTCATTTTGGAATAAAAACCTGTAAAACCCCGAAAGGAGGGGTTTTTGCTCCCAGTTAAAATTTTCGCATTACAGGTTTGGCATTCATGTTCCCTAAAAGAAATGAGCCCCCCACAGTGGCTGCAATCAATTGGGAGCTCCAAACCCTTTGACAATCATATTCCATGCTTGCTGTAGGGGGACACACTTGGGCTTTGTTTCTCCCCACCTTTTGGGTTTCCACTGCTAGTCTTGACACCAGTACCAAATAAATTTAATTCTTGGTCTATTAAAAACCCCCGGCGGGGGTCCAGTAATCCATGTTCTTGATCTCCATGTCTTCAGCAAACTGTTCGTAGGCTTTCTTGTGCATCATCTTTAGAAGAGGCGAGACCTGATATGAGTGGAACCTGTCTTGTTAAACCATGTTATGGTCTTGTTTACCATGCTACAGCTTAGTTTCAGGGTGTTATTAATCTTCTTATAGCCCAGGACATTTTTATGAGAGCAACAAAATTATTTTTTCCGCCACAGGCAGTTTTTGGTTTAAACAGGTGCAAGGGTTTAATTTAAAGGGCCAGTAAGAGAGAGTGTGAGAAGCGAGCACCCAAAATTTAAAACACCCCGTTTCCCCTTTTACAAATTTAGACTTCTTTTAACAATAATAGGGGCAAATTTAAAATGGGGGAAATTTTGGGGGCCCAAATTTTTCCTTTTTTCCCCGGGGGTTTTACTCCTTTTTTGCCCAACAGTTTAACATTTATAAACTGTGTGTTGAGTTATTTTAATTTTTTTGGGGGGCCCAAAATGTACAATTTTTACAAACTGTTAAAATGACCCATTTTGCATTGTTTCAAAGGGTCATATCCCCAGTGTTGGGCCCCTGAAAATTTAACCCAAAATTTTACAAAAAATGTGATGGTGTTGTACTCACTTTTGTGAGGTTTCGGGTTTGTGTATGGTGGGCATATATTGTGGCAGAGTGAATCAGTTTATGTATTCCTCTGCCAATAAGGACAAAAATGTCTTTTCAACACCCCAAATGCCCTTTTTTTGGGTTTTTTTGCACCAAAAACACCCTTTTAACCCATGTTAAAAGAAACCCGTCGGGAAACCCAAAATTTTGGGGATTATACGGGCCCGGCACGACACCTTTTATTGGCCTAAAAAGGCATTAATTTTTTAACGATGATACACCCATTTCGCCTCCCTTTTGCAATGTGCCTATTGACGTGAAATTTCTTACAATATTTAAAGATACTAATGCCCCTTGGTTTTGCAAAAAGACCTCATTGGCGGAATTTTTCTTTCCTTTCCATTTTATATGCTATGGGGTTCCCCGATTTGCGTAATGCGGGTTTAATGGGGGCCCGGGAAAAGCACCTTTTTTAAAGGGATTAAGTTTATAGAAAGGTATCCCTGACCCCAGATTTTTAAAAAGATCGTACTTTCGGGCGCATTTTTAAATGTTTATGTCCCAAAAAAAATCTGTGCAGCTGCCAATTTTCGGACATGTCGCCTTAAGTGTTTTACGCCATGAGAACTGTGAGGTCCATGTCACTGAGGCTCCTGGCCTTGGTAGGGTAAGCCAGAAGTTTTGGTTCAGTAAAACCCTAATTTTCAATTTGTGTAAAGTTAACAAAACTGGGCAAGCTTTTCCAGAATGACTATAATGAAGGGTTGGAGGCCCTTTCCCCCCCTTCCCTTTTTACCACGTATTAAGGCTATTAAAAATCTGTTGTTGGTACCCGGGGGGCTACCCGGGTTGAAAAGCAAGGCTGAGCCGATAACAAGGCTCTGACTCCTAGACTTGAGGGAAGTCTGTACCGTACTGTGAAAAATTGGTTTATGGTTCTGCGCAGTAGGCCTGGACCACTTACAGAGATGACCCCCAAATGTTTTTAATTTAGTGGAAATGGTCCAATTTCTTTTTTTTTCTCTTTGGCCAAACTTCCCTAAAGGAATAAAAAGGGTTGGGGCCAGTTTAAAATCAGCTGGTCGGGTGCTATCTCTATTTACAAAAATTGGCTATCCTGTAAGCGAAAGTGATGTGCTGGACTGTCAAATGGTGGCTGGATGTAAGGGAGTGACTACAATATAAAATATATATACAGCTCTGGAAAAAATTAAGAGACCACTGCAAAATTTTCAGTTTTTGATTTTTTTTTCAATGGTATGTTTTTTTGAAAAATTTTACTTTGTTATTTTTTTAAAAATAAACACTGACAACATGTCTCCGAAATTAAAAGCAAAAAATTTGCATTTTTTGCAGAAAATGAGAAACTTAAAAAATGAAAAAAAAGAAACAGTGCTGTCAGACCTCAATAAAAAAAAATACAAGTTCTTTTTTTTAGAAACAATAAGACAAATGTTTTTAAGTCAGGAAGATTTTTCTTTTAAAAACCCCTTTGGCAGGGTAAAATTTTATTTTTTCATTCAAATTCCTTTTTTGGCCTTTCCTAGCACTTTTTTGCCATCCGCTTGTCCTGTTGCAAGAGGATGTGAAGACCAAGCAGGTTTTTTAGGGTTTTCCTTATTAAAAAGATTTGGTTCGGTGATCACCCTTTAAAGCCATTGAGTAAAAGAGGTATACTTTTTTTGGAATTCAACTACACTGGAAGCGTCAGACTTTCAACAGTGAGATGCTGATTTTTAGAAAAATGTGAAGTTTTCCTTAATTTTTTCAAGGCATATATTATTAATTATTATATATTTATTATATTTTTTTTAATATAATACTCATTATTTTTGAATAAACTCAATAGCAACTCTTTGCCTTTTTTGTCTTACAGGAGACTCAATGCTTCATTAAAGCTTTATGGAAAAATAGAAAAATTTTGATAAAACTTTTTTTTTTGATTTTTTGGAGAGAAAAAAAACAAAGCTGGGTGACATCGCCTTTAAAGGGCTGTTTCAATGTTCAAAATGCTTGCTGGTTGTTAAGGGAAGATTTAAACGCCTCCGAAAATTTGTAAAACTTGTATTTTATATTTTATCAATTAAGAGCACATACCTATGCTGTGGAGAGCCAGGGCAAAAGCAGCACCACTGACGCGTTTCCAACTATTTAGTAAATTTAAATTACTTTTTTCAATCAGTAAGAAAGTTTTACGATTTTGGGAGGCGCTCCCTTTTTGGAACGTCCCGAACGCTGACAACTTTTTTTGAATTTTGGAACACCCAATAAATAATAAAGAAATAATAAACCTTACTAGCCCTCGCTTTAGAACCCTATTACTATACAAATGTATAAGTAGACACATCTGCAGAGATCTGTGTCACTGTGTCCTATGAAAATGGTTCATATTTCCTTTATTTTTGCCTGCCCCTTTCGTTTTTTTCCATAGTTTTCCGATAAAGCCAAACCCACATACAAACCGGGAAAGAAGAGAAAAAAATGCAGAACTCAATAGATGGAAACCAGCCCAGCGCTCCTTTCTCTTTGAATTACCTGGAAATGGACAAAAATAAAAGTAGAAGTAAATGCAATGCAATTTACAGCCATGTCCACGGTCTTCTCACTGCAGCTTATTCACCCATTATATCTACATCCCATCAAGTGAAACACATCCATCAAACCTCTGGCTTGTAAACTGTCAAAATAAATGTATAAGTCACTTATTTTTTACTTTGCTTGTGTTACCTAATATTCTCTTTTCAAATTGACAGTTCTTTTGTTATTATAGCAGATGACTTTGTTAGGATGGAAAATTACATAACCCCTTAAGCAGGAGCCTAAAAGGCCTCCCCCGCTTTCAAAGCAAACTTTTTTTATCTTTTAAGTGATGCAGTTGTATGAGGACTTGTTTTATGCAGAAGTTTTTTTTTTTTTTTGTAACGTAGTTTAAGTTTACAAATCAACTACTGCATATTTTTTATTTTTTTTCAGCGTGTACATGAAAAAAGTGTTCCTTTTTACACTATTCACATTTCACACTAAATTACCAGTTAGAGGAATTCTACAAGTAATTACGATCATGTAGATATCTAATATCTGTAGTTTTTTTTGTGTGTGTAACGTAGGCACAATAATTTGTTATTAAATATTTTTTGTTATTTTATTATTTATTTTTTCTTCACTTTTTAATGTTTTTTTTAAACTTTTTTTAATCCCATTAAGGGATAACTTTTTAGCATTTTTTTACACTTGGTAATGTATTAGCATACATGAATATTGTAACTAGAGTTGGGCGAATCAGTTTTAACGAAGTGGAATTCGTTTAGAATTTCAGGAAAACTTCGATTCTGAACAAAGTCGAAGTTTGGGGTGACTCGCGGGAATGAAGCGTGTTTTTGATTGATAAAATGGCTGCGAGCACATGGCGTTACATGGGGCAAAGAAGTCTGGGAGGAAGAAAGGCGTAGCCTACATGACATGTGCAGAGATGAAGCCAATCAGAGACCGGCAGGATTCTGTGACGTCACAGCACTATATAAGTCCGGACGCCATGCTCGCTCCTCACACTCCTCTCACTGTGCTGTGTAGGAAAGGTGTTGCTGCCGCTGCTGCTTATGATACTCTTACTAAAGAATTAAATTTTTATACAGCGATTTTGGGGGAATGTCACAGCTTGTCTCAGACTGCTTCTCTTACGTTCTAATTCTGATTTTGTGGATTTTGGAACTGAAGTCCATGGTGCGTCCAATTCAGCTGCATATACATTTTATGCTATCTGCTCAGTTCTTGAGAAACATTGAATACCCAAAGGGGTTATCTAAGCCGGTTGCGTTGTATTCATTAAAGAAACAGCGTTTTAAACAATCCAAATACCACTTAATTTTTGGTTGCTCATTTATTTTTGCGCAATTTAGATCCAGGGGTTAATTAAGTGTTGTTCTGCTGATGTGGTCACTAAAAGAAACGTTCTTTTTCACCGCCAAAGAAGAAATTTTGCCTGTAGCATAATTCATAACCGAAGGTTAATTACAAGTTTTTCTGTTGTTGTTTTTTCTGTAAAATACCACGCCGTTTTAAAAAACGCTACACAGCTGGTAATTGTTGGCAGCACATTTCTTTTGCGCAATTTACATCCAAAGGTTAACTAAGTATTTTTCTGCAGTTGTACTTAGTAAAAGAAACGTTCTTTTTCACCCCCAAAAAAAGAAATTTTGCCTGTAGCATAATTCATATCCGAAGGTTAATTACAAGTTTTTCTTTTGTTGTCTTCCGCAAAATGCACGCCATTTTAACATGCTGCAAAGCTGGTAATTGTTGGCAGCACATTTCTTTTGCTCAACTTACAACCAAGTGTTAACTAAGTATTTTTCTGCAGTTATACTTCTGTAATTTGTAATTCTGTAGCATAATTCATATCCGAAGGTTAATTAAGCCTGTTTGTGCTTTTATATTCAGTAAAATACACAGTGTTTTTAAACGGCACATACAAGTAAATTTCTCCTGCCCATTTGGGGCGCAATTTATATCCAAGGGTTACCCCAAACTTGTTAGTGGGTTCATTTGGGAGTCAAATACAGGGTGTGTATTTATCATAAACAGTATCTTTATCAAACATGTCGTACATTTTAGAACAACAGTATGTCAGACAGAGAGGTGGCAGGCTCTTCACCTGCGAGTGGCAGTGGCACAAACATTCCTGGAGCAGACCCAGGTCGCAGCACAGCAAGGGGACGTCGCAGCAGGGGTCACTCGGTGAGGCCAGAACTGCCGGTGTCATCTTGTGGCCGTGTGTTGTTCAGCAACCCAAGGGTTCTTGATTGGTTGACTAGGTCATCCACTTTCTCCCAGATGACATCTGACAACCCCAGGCCAGAGTCGGTGGGAACGTCAGACACAACCCTTAGTTGGCATGGCCCAGGAGTGGGTCAACGGCCCTCACCTGTCCTCAACCCGCCTCTGTCCCATCCGGTTCCCTCAGCCAGAGATCTATTATGTGGTCTGGACTCAGCGCCACTACATAGCGAGGATGAACAATTTGAGGAGGGCAGTCAGCAGCTACTTGGCAGTGAAGAAATGGGGCCAATATCCCCTGCTTCTTGCAGTAGGTGGCAAAGTATAGATGTGGAGAGTGGCATGGGAGGTCATGTTGTGAGGAGTCAGCCTCTGCATACCAAAACCGGTGATGAGGACAGCAGTGACGATGAAACCCAAATTGATGATGATGTAGCCGACCGCGCTTGGGGAGCCGGGTTAAGCAAGGGCTTCATCATCGTCAGGAGAAGAGGGCGTCAGCTTGCGCGTCAGGCAGCGGCGCAGCCAGCAAGTGGGTTGTGTGGCCGTGAGTCAGCAGGGCAGCAGCAGTGTGAGGTCGGGAGCCAAGCAGCCACGGGGTAGAAAACCCTCTTCGCAGGTCCAAGAAAGTAACGGCACAGGGGCTCAGCGAGGCAGCGGTGGCAATAGTCACTCAGTGCAGAGCGTTGGCGGTAAAATCCGATGCTCGGCGGTGTGGCAGTTCTTTGCTAAGACACCGGAGGATCCGAATATGGGTATATGTGGACTCTGTGGGCAGAAAGTGACCAGGGAGCTAACGTTGGCACCACGGCCCTGCGTCAACACATGCAGCGTCACCATCCTGGGAGAAATGTGGTGGTCCATCCTGCCGCCGCATCAACAGCAGCAGCAGCGCTTAGTGGCACGCACGCCATTGCAGCCAGTCAAGGCTCCACCCCACCTCTGCAGAAGGGAGCTGTTTCTCTTTGCCATCAGCTCCCGGTCCAGATGCTCCTGCTCCTCGCTACTCATGGTGCCAGCAGTCGTTCAACGAGGCGATTGCAAAGAGACAACAATATGCGTCCAACCATCCTAAGGTGCAGAAGCTGACCATGCTCCTGCCCAAGTTGTTGGTACAAGCCGTAATTTCTTTTCTAAAAAGGCAGTACCAGCACTTCATAAATATGTAGAACAGAAGGTGGGCCAGTCCTTGAGCTTATCGGTTTGTTCCAAGGTGCATGGCAGCACGGAAATCTGGAGCTGTAACTACGGTCAGGGCCAGTACATGTCCTTTACGGCCCACTGGGTGAATGTGCTTCCTGCCCAGGCACACCAACAACTTGGACAGGAGACGCCGCGTTCTCCTCCACATTGTCAAACTGCGGCTCCTGCGCCAATGTCCATCTCCTCCACCACCACCATCATCTCAGTCTCCACAAGGACTGCTCCATCATACCACATGTGTCGGGCACAGCGGTGTCATGCAGTTCAACACCTGGCTTTCCTCGGCGAATGAAGTCACACAGGGGAGGAACTGCTCCGTGTGATGCAGAAAGAAATAGATGTGTGGCTTAATACGCGCCAACAGCAAATCGGAACCATGGTGACGGACAATGGGAGGAACATGATGTCCGCGCTGCACCGAGGAGGGATGATCCATGTGCCCTGCAAGGCGCATGTGTTCAATCTGGTTGTGAAAAGGTTCCTGAAGTCTTCCACCTATCTTCAGAAGATTCTGAAAATGGCCAGGAAACTATGCATGCACTTCATCCATTCCTACAATGCCAGGAACAACCTCCTCGAGTTGCAGCGGCAGAACGGCCTCCCCCAACACACTCTGATATGCGATGTTTCCACCCTTTGGAATTCCAGCCTGCACATGTTGGACCGACTGTATGAACAGAGAAAGGCCATTAACAATTTTTTGATGATCCAGGCGGACAGGAGTACTCCCCTGTGTAACTTTGATGACAGCCAGTGGCAGCTCATGTGTGACACCTGCCGTTTGCTGAGGCCATTCGAGGAGGCAACGTTATTTGTCAGTCGCCAGGACTACGAGATTAATAACGTCATTCCACTGCTTCATGTCCTGGAACAGATACTGAAAAATCTGTCTGGGCAGGGGACTGGAGACGTGGCTACTACATCTCGTGGCCACATGAGTCCGGTGGGGACTGAACTGGAGGAGGAGGAGGAGGACATTGGAGCAGAAGCATTGTCTGTTGAAATGAGTGGATTTTCTACCCAGGTGACAAGAGAGGAGGAGCAGGAGCAGCTGGAGGAAGTAGATGGAGATGAGGAAGACAAGGCAGATGACCCGCAAGCACCGTGGCAGTATAAAGTGGAGATGGAGGCACGGATTCCCACGAGTCACTTGTGCAGATGGCCCGCAGCATGCTGATTTGCCTGGCTAGTGACAGCCGAATAGTCACCATCCGGCAAAGGGATGACTTCTGTCTCTCCACCCTAATGGACCCTCGCTACCGATCCAAAATGGGAGCCTTTTTCTCAGCTGCTGAGAGGGAGGACAAACTCAAATACTAGAGGGAAATCCTCCGTAGTCACTTGGCCGCTGCCTTTGTGCAGCATCGTCCCTCGTCTGACAGGTCTGACCGGGGTTTTTTTCAGCGCTCACGTTCTACTGCCACGGCTGCTGGGGGAAGGTGGGGGGGTAGGAGCAGTACCAGCTCTTTCACCAGAAACCTAAGTCTGGAGTCACTGATGAGCAGCTTCCTTCACCCGGCTAGTGAGGAGGGCAATCGCCAGCAGCAGTAGCTGCAGGACCTGGAGCAGTCCCTGAACCACCAGTGGTGGCCTACATGGACAGCACTCTGCCACCCCAGTTAGAAGATCCGCTGGACTACTAGGCAGCCACCTGGATGTGTGGCCGCAACTTGCCAAGTTTGCAGTGGAGAAGCTGTCCTGCCCGGCCACTAGTGTGGCATCAGAGCGGGTGTTCAGTGCGGCGGGGGCCATCGTTACCCCAAAGAGAACCCGTTTGTCCACGGGAAATGTGGACGACTAACCTTTGTCAAGATGAATCAGGCGTGGATTGGCCAGGATTTCCACTCACCAATGCCTTAGGCGTTAGATTATATCAGCCATGACGCCTAACCAAAACTTTGAGAAATGAGTCTGGATTCAAACTACCTGCCTCAGCCACTATTCTGATGTTGCCATCCGTCTGATGTCACACATCTGCTGACAGTTTCTCCATCTGCAACCAACCATCTTTACCAGGGACTGGTATTGCCACCCACCTCCACACTCTGTCATTGTGCCACTCTATGACCTCATGCTGCTGCTGCTGTTGCTGGTGCTGTGACCTCCACACTGTGTCATTGTGCCACTCTCTGACCTCATGCTGCTGCTGCTGTTGTTGCCCCTGCAATCACCTCCACACTCTGTCATTGTGCCTCTCTGTCTCTTACTCCTGTTTTTGCCACCTCCAGAATGTCATTGTGCCACTGTCTGACCTCATGCTGCTGCTGTGGCTGCTGCCGTGCCCTCCACACTGTTTTATTGTACCACTCTGTGACCTCATGCGGCTGCTGCTGCTGGTGCCGTGACATCCACACTGTGTCATTGTGACACTCTCTGACCTCATTCTGCTGCTGCTGCTGTTGTTGCTCCTGCCATCACCTCCACACTCTGTCATTGTGCCACTCTGTGGCCTACTTCTGTTTTTGCCACCTCCAGAATGTCATTGTGCCACTGTCTGACCTCATGCTGCTGCTGAGGCTGCTGCCGTGACCTCCACTCTCTGTCATTGTGCCACTCTGTGGCCTACTCCTGTTTTTGCCACCTCCAGAATGTCATTGTGCCAGTCTCTGACCTCATGCTGCTGTGGCTGCTACCGTCACCTCCACACTCTGTCACTGATGTTGCCACCTGAGCTCTCAGCTTGTTTTTTCCAGCTGTCGCTGCCATGACTTTATCAGGCTACATTCCCGCTTCAGTTTTTTGGTCAGTTTTGCCCTCTTAAGTGCACAGGGAATTTTATAGTGGTGGCAGTCATATGTGTGTTCTACTAACACACAACATTGTATGAAGACCAAACCAAGCTCCCTCTGCATATTTAAGCATGGCACAATGTTCTACAGCACCCTACAGACTCTGTGCAGCCTGGAAATAGCTGTTTTTTAACCCGATTCGTCCCGAAGTAATTCGGACCGAAACGAATTTTGTCGGAAAATTCGGCGAAGTCAGCGAATCGAATTTTTGAGAAATTCGCCCATCTCTAATTGTAACACATTACTTTCTGCATCAGTATGTCATAGCTAATAAAGCATTTCAGATGTTGATCGGGTTTTCAAATTAAAAATCAGTTGAAGGTAAAGATATCCAGGATTCATTCAATGTAAGCATTGGGAGACATTTCATGGCATATACCATAGCATATACAGACAAAGTCCCACCCATCTACTAGTGGGTTCAGGTTTCATAGTCTCCTTCCTCTGTAAGAATACATTAGCCAATCCGTTTAAACCTTAAACCGTAAAAGTTCCTATACGTTGGTTTTGAACCTAAGTTTATCATACGCAGCCCACCTGGGTGCATCTCTTCTCAAACAAAGAACCTTCTCCAAGGAGTAAGATTTCAACTGATGCCACAGTGTCTCAGCAGGAAAGGGGCCCTAAACTTAATTTAAATTCCTTTATGCTGAGATCTTATACATACCTCGTGTCCTTATGTACTGACTAAGTGACTAAGAACAATGAACAATTAAAAAGCATATACAAATCATATCAAAGTATAAAAGATATAAAGGTTACCCTCACAAGTATGACACAGACTGAAGTCAGGGCAGCACAGTGTGCTCTGTCTGCAGGCTTGTTATACAGACAGCCCCTGGGCTTCACTAGGTCTCCTGGGCTGCATGTTTATACATTTCCCAGCCTCCATCAGGTCATGGGGAGTCCTGATGATCCGATGGCGCAGGGGTATCCACTTTGACTATGCCGCGGTCACTGACCACAGCTAATGAAGGGTTAAAAACCGGGGATCGGAGGCTTCTCCTGCTCCCCGATATTTACAGAGACTGCTCTAGGAACAGAGCTGTTAACTACGTCTAAATATGTCACAGCAAAATAACAACTTGCACTGCCCACCATCTATAGTTAGTGAGCGGTTGTTAAAGGGAACACACCAGGTGGTTTATG
The DNA here is from genome assembly GCA_025379985.1 of Phyllomedusa bahiana. NCBI lineage: Eukaryota > Metazoa > Chordata > Amphibia > Anura > Hylidae > Phyllomedusa > Phyllomedusa bahiana. The sequence continues at coordinate 44,033 of JAODAL010020118.1, forward strand.
CTACCATCTCTGAGAGCAGAATATGATAGAGGAGAGGAGCTGAGCTCTGTGATATATAGTGCTATGTGATAGAGGAGAGAAGCTGAGCTCTGTGATATATAGGGTTATATTTGATAGCAGGTAGAGTGCGTTCAAAATCCTCTCCTTTTCACCTCAGAAAAAAGGTAAGGAATAGAGGGAGACAAAAAAACAGGCGCCCAGAATCGTGTAGTACGTCAGTGTTCACAATTAAACAAATCTTTCAATACAATGCTCACCTTCAAAAGTTGTACGATATATGGTACAACTCATATAATCAATATATAACTTTATAGCCTCGTTCCGCTGCTGTGTGCTTCTTCCACCAGCTCCTATCCCCCACTCCTGGGGCAGGAGGAGAAATAATATAAAACAAGATTGCTCCTATAGTGCAGCAACAAAGTGGAGATGCCAGTTCAAGCGCTTGGAACTGATTCCCTTTTTTTCAAAAGAAATCCCTTAATGGGTATAGGAAAAAAAAAAATTCTTTGAGTATCCCAGATGATATAAAAGGGATAATTTATTCTTGGAATATAAAACAACTCTCTACGCGTTTCGCATATATTCTCATATGCTTCCTCAGGAGAATGAAAACCATACAAGTGCCGTTAAAATATATACCCTAGGTGGGAACCGCCCCTCCTGGGTGTATACCACACACATATCTAAAACATAATACAATCGTATCTAAAACGTAATACAATCGTATCTAAAACGTAATACAATCGGTTTTTTTAAACATCTGATAAAAACATAATTATATAAAAACCAAAGATATACCTGCTGTACAGTATTCATTCCACTCACTTCCTCTCTGTTCCTAGGAGCTGTACTGCGCTTTCACGCGCCGGCAGCTCCGACCCGGAAGTCATGATTAGTGGAATGAGTGAGGGCATTTCCACCCCAACTCAAACGTACTCAGGCAGTTTCTGCGCAGACTCTATGCCCATACTTTCACGAGAGACTCTCGTAGGATGCCTACAATTCATCTGAATACACCAAAACTTTCCACTTATGAAGAGAACATATATTTATCCTGCATTTTTTTTTTTTTCCTCTCTTAGTTAATAACCTCCTGGGCCTCGTTTAGACCCGATGGATTGAGCGTGTTCAACTTAAAGATCCAAAAGATTTCCTTGTTGATTAGAGACTGCAGCCTGTCAGCGACAGTCTCTTTGATGAAATCAATTGGTTGCAGAACTAATTTATAATCCCCCTCAGGATGCTCCTCTATGAGATGCCTAGGGAGGCTATATAATCTGTTTTGTTTTTTTATGCTATATCTGTGGTTGTTCATACGTTGGGAGAGTTTTGTAGACGTTCTCCCAACGTACTGTTTACTGCAGCTGCAGGTAATCAGGTATACGACATAGCTAGAATTGCTTGAGAATGGAAGGCGTGCCTTCCGAAACGTCGCGTCATTGCATGGCGGCACTGGGCTGCAACCCAGCATGATCGGATCCTACTAGTCTACTATGGGACTATCACTCACCTCCTAAACAGGAGAAGCTATACAGCTAAGTACTGCCACGTTTTCATATGTTTTTCATTGCCTCAGGTGTTCGTCATAGAACTATGTCTTTTATGCACCAACTTATAAAAATGAAGTAAAGTTCAATGTTTTGTCCATACAGCCTATGTGTACGTTTTTGAATTCATTTCAACTGCTACCAGCGAAAAATTTAAAATTAAGCACAATCTGACTTGCAATTCTAGCTATGTCGTATACCTGATTACCTGCAGCTGCAGTAAACAGTACGTTGGGAGAACGTCTACAAAACTCTCCCAACGTATGAACAACCACAGATATAGCATAAAAAAACAAAACAGATTATATAGCCTCCCTAGGCATCTCATAGAGGAGCATCCTGAGGGGGATTATAAATTAGTTCTGCAACCAATTGATTTCATCAAAGAGACTGTCGCTGACAGGCTGCAGTCTCTAATCAACAAGGAAATCTTTTGGATCTTTAAGTTGAACACGCTCAATCCATCGGGTCTAAACGAGGCCCAGGAGGTTATTAACTAAGAGAGGGAAGGGAAAAAAAAATAAAAATGCAGGATAAATATATGTTCTCTTCATAAGTGGAAAGTTTTGGTGTATTCAGATGAATTGTAGGCATCCCACGAGAGTCTCTCGTGAAAGTATGGGCATAGAGTCTGCGCAGAAACTGCCTGAGGACGTTTGAGTTGGGGTGGAAATGCCCTCACTCATTCTACTAATCATGACTTCCGGGTCGGAGCTGCCGGCGTGTGAAAGCGCAGTACAGCTCCTAGGAACAGAGAGGAAGTGAGTGGAATGAATACTGTACAGCAGGTATATCTTTGGTTTTTATATAATTATGTTTTTATCAGATGTTTAAAAAAACCGATTGTATTACGTTTTAGATACGATTGTATTCCCTTTTAGATACGATTGTATTACGTTTTAGATACGATTGTATTACGTTTTAGATATGTGTGGTATACACCCAGGAGGGGCGGTTCCCACCCAGGGTATATATTTTAACGGCACTTGTATGGTTTTCATTCTCCTGAGGAAGCATATGAGAATATATGCGAAACGCGTAGAGAGTTGTTTTATATTACAAGAATAAATCATCCCTTTTATATCATATTGGATACTAAAAGAAAAATATTTTTTACTATACCCATCAAGTGATTTCTTTTGAAAAAAAGGGAATCAGTTCCAAGCGCTTGAACTGGCATCTCCACTTTGTTGCTGCACTATAGGAGCAATCTTGTTTTATATAGGGTTATATGATAGAGGAGAGAAGTTGAGCTCTGCGATATATAGGTTTATATGATAAAGCAGAGAAGCTGAGCTTTGTTATATTTAGGGTTATATGATAGAGGAGAGGAGCTGAGCTCTGTGATATATAGGGTTATATGATAGAGAGAGAAGCTGAGCTCTGTGATATATAGGGTTATATGATAGAGGGAGAGAAGCTGAGCTCTGTGATATATAGGGTTATATGATAGAGGGAGAGAAGCTGAGCTCTGTGATATATAGGGTTATATGATAGAGGAGAGAAGCTGAGCTCTGTGATATATATGGCTATATGATAGAGGGAGAGAAGCTGAGCTCTGTGATATATAGGGTTATATGATAGAGAGAGAAGCTGAGCTATATGATATATAGGGTTATATGTTAGAGGAGAGAAGCTGAGCTCTGTGATATATAGGGTTATATGATAGAGAGAGAAGCTGAGCTCTGTGATATATAGGGTTATATGATAGAGGAGAGGAGCTGAGCTCTGTGATATATAGGGTTATATGATAGAGGAGAGAAGTATAGCTATGTGATATAAAGGGATATATGATAGAGGAGAGAAGCTGAGCTCTGTGATATATAGGTTTATATGACAGAGGAGAGGAGCTGAGCTCTGTGATATATAGGGTTATATGATAGAGGAGAGGAGCTGAGCTCTGTGATATATAGGGTTATATGATAAAGGAGAGAAGCTGAGCTCTGTGATATATAGGGTTATATGATAGAGGAGAGGAGCTGAGCTCTGTGATATATAGGGTTATATGATAGAGGAGAGAAGCTGAGCTCTGTGATATATAGGGTTATATGATAGAGGAGAGGAGCTGAGCTCTGTGATATATAGTACTATGTGATAGAGGAGAGAAGCTGAACTCTGTGATATGCAAGTTTATATGATTTGAAGCAGGGTTTCTGAGTAAAAAGCAGAGAAAATATTAACTGGACTCCTTAAGAAATGATGAGTCCTGCTGACCCTGCCCACATACAGTGCTCTCCCGGATCCCATATTGCCTATCATCTATTTCCTCCTTCTTCCCGTCTCCTAAAACTAATTGTGGAGAAAACCGAATTCATCATCTTCCCACTGTCCCACTCGATCCCTCAACCTGAGCTCTCTATTACTGTCAACAGCTCCACACTCTCACCTGTCCAATAAGTTGGCTGCCTTGAGATAACTTTCGACTCCTCTCTGTCTTTCAAACCACACATTGAAAACCCTCACCTCTGCCTGCCGTCTCCACCTGAAAAATATCTCCCGAATCCGCTCATTCCTTCACTTTGAGACTACAAAAATGCTGGTCCATGCCCTCCCCCCTAGACTACTGCCAAACCCTTCTCTGTGGCCTTCCATCTAGCACTCTTGCTCCCCTTCAAACCATCCTCAATGCTACTGCCCGTCTTATCCACCTCTCCCCTCGCTACTCCTCTGCCTCTCCCCTCTGCCACTCCCTTCACTGGCTACCCATTGCCCAGCGAATTCATTTCAAGTTACTAACCATGACCTACAAGGCTCTCCATAACCTCTCCCCTCCATACATCTCTGTCTTAATCTCCAGAAATCTTCCCTCATGCAATCTCTGCTCCTCTCAGGACCTTCTCCTCTGCTCTCCCCTTGTCAGCTCCTCGCACAGCCATCTACAAGACTTCTCCCATGCTTCCCCCATTCTCTGGAACTCACTTCCCCAACATATCAGACTCTCCCCCTACGTTTACCAGCTTCAAAAGCAACCTGAAAACCCATCTCTTAAGGATTTACTATAACCTACAATAACCCTGCCGCCACTGTGCTACCCCACAAACATGTCTGCCTCTCCCCTTCTGTCTCTTTCCTCCTCCCTTGTAGATTGTAAGCCCTTGTGGGCAGGGTCCTCTCTCTCTGTTGTGCCAGTTTTAAGTCATTCATCATCATCATTGTACTTGTTTGATATATGTTATGTATGTAACCCCCCCTGGAGTGTATAGCGCCCTGAATTTCATTCAGAAATTCCCTTTAAAGACATTTAATTTGACTTGCCATAAAGTGCAGAGGAGTATGTGTCATTTGATGTGGTAATTAAAAAAGGACAAAATTATCCAGCACATCCAATCAAAAAAGAAACAAATACTGGTGCAAGCCATTACAGCTGTAGTGCAAAAAGCAATTTCTCCAGCTAAAATCTCCACAGCACTCAGCAGGCACTAAAACCCTAGCAAAACACTGAAATTTATGGAACATTATAAACTGGTTGTTTTTAGAGCACATGTTGATCAAATTTTGTATGTCCATGTACCATGTCAAGGTAACCTCATCGAGTGAGACCCTATCTATTTTCTCAAGCAAATTTTGATCACATTCTGTATGCCCACGTATCATGTCAAAGTAACATCGTCAGCTTGACCCCTATCTATAGATTAGCTTCTCTATTGGGCTGAAACCATTTGTCCTGAATACTAAGGTGGTTTTGGTTTCAAGGGAGGCAAAAATAGATAGAATCCCACTTTAAGAGGTTACCATGATGTGGTAGGTAGGCATATACAATTTGATTAAGATGTGCACTTAAAACCTCTATTTTAAACAAATAGAAAAAGAAAGCAATAATGCAGTTTAAAATGTTCTGTAGGTTGTAGTGCCTGATGGGTGCTAGATGATTCTTTGTTGGGGAATTTGTTCTTTGCTGTGGTAGAGGATGAGTGAGCATAATGCACTGTGTTGCGCTTATAATAGGGATAGCATGATTTCTCTAATTAGTTAATCTTTTGAATCTCTATGCCACCCCATCAGTCCCTGCACTAGACTTGACAGTATAATAAGAGAATGTAAATATATGAAATAAAGACAATGACAAGCAATGAGTTACTGTAACAGTTGGTGGTAGTGGATCCGCTGGGCCACCACAAGCGATGATGAAAGCCCACACCAGGGAACGGAGTCTAAGTAGAACCCGGTTTTCACCAGAGCCCGCCTCAAAGCGGGATGGACTTGCTGCGGCGGGAAACTACCAGTTCGCTTCCACTGGCGGGACTTGCTTGCAGTGGTAGCCAAGGTGTAGCGTGGTACAAAATCGTGAGACATAAGCGTAGTTGAGGACAGGCAGAATGTCAGGACAGGCGGCAGAGGTTCGTAGTCTAGGGACGGAAGCAAGGCAGTACGGTACACGGAAGAGACAATCACGGCACAAGGAACGCTTTCTCGATAGGCGATGAGGCACAAAAGATCTGGCAGGGGACTGCCGGAGGAGGGGCTATTATTTAGGTTCAGCGGCCACCAATTACCGGTGCGTTAGCCCTTTAAATTTGAGGAAGCCGGCGCACGTGCCCTAGAGAGCGGGGATGTGCGAGCCGGTGGGCACAGGCAAGCAGCGAGTCAGGAGCGCGGTCAGGTTAATAACCGCGTCCCGGGGAGCGAGTGCGCTCATGGCCCAGCGCACGGACCACGGGACCACTCGCCCCCGGCACTGGAGAGCTGGCAGGGGAACGGACACGCCCGCACCCTGACCCACGGGTTGCAGCACGGTCCGTGACAGTACCCCCCCTTGGCCTCCCCCTCTTCCCAGCCCGGAGGAACCTACGTACAAGCTCCCGGTCCAGAATGTTGTCCTCCGGCTCCCATAACCTTTCCTCGGGCCCCAACCCCTTCCAATCGATGAGAAAATACCATTTCCCTTTGGACATTTTCATATCCAGGATCTCCTTTACCAGAAAAACGTTAATGGCATCCACTTCAGGAGATGGAGGGGCTGCCCTCCGAGAAAAATGGTTCAGGAGCAGAGGTTTGAAAAGGGAAACATGAAAGGAGTTTGGGATGCGCATGGAAGGTGGGAGCTGGAGTTTATAGGCCACCGGGTTTATGTGTTTAAGCACTTCGAATTGTCCCACATAGCGGGGTCCCAATTTATAACTAGGAATCTTAAGGCAGACATACTTGGCTGATAACCCCACCTTATCACCTGGGGAAAAAACTGGGGGTGGGCTCCTTCTCTTATCCACCTGTGCCTTCGTGCGTGCCGAAGCACGAAGCAGTGACTGGCAGGTAAGAGCCCAAATGGTCTTTATGTCTTGGACCAACGTATCCGCTGCTGGGACCTCAGACTGGGCTGCTCGTGGGAGAGGTGGGCGGGGGTGCAGGCCATAAACAATGTAGAAGGGAGAGGCACCCGCGGATTCAGAATCTAGGGAATTATAAGAAAATTCCGCCCATGGAAGCAAGTTGGAACAGTCATTCTGACGCGCCGGGTAATTCCCCAGGACCTGGTTGACGCTCTCCACCTGGCCGTTCGTCTGGGGGTGGTAAGCCGAGGAGAAATCGAGCTTCACCTGCAGTTGTGAACATAGGGCCTGCCAGAACTTAGAAACAAACTGGACCCCTTGATCCAAGACGATTTGCAGGGGCAACCCGTGCAAACGAAAAATGTGGTGAAAAAACAAGTTGGCCAGGCGTGGAGCAGGGGGTAAACCTGGCAACGGGACAAAATGCGCCATTTTGGAAAACCGATCTATGACCACCCAGATCACGGTGTTGCCAGAAGAAAAGGGAAATCGGTTAGAAAATCTGCCATCAGCGTCCAGGGACTGGTGGGGATGGGCAGGGGACATAGGAGCCCAACCGGTTTGCGACGAGGCGTTTTGTTACGCGCAAAGGTGACAGGCCTCAACAAATTCCTTAACGTCCTTAGCGAGGTCCGGCCACCAATAGAACTGTGAGATAAGAAGGTAAGTTTTACGAGCCCCGGGATGTCCGGCCACCAAAGAGCAGTGTCCCCACTTCAAGATTCTTTTTCGGAGTGCTGGGCTTACGTAAGTTTTCCCTGGTGGGACATTCCAGAGGTCGACAGGGGCAGAGGAGACAAGGCACTCAGGGGGTATTATGTGTTCGAGGACCATTTCTTCCCCGACCACGTCGGAGGAACGTGACAGGGCGTCTGCCTTAAGATTCTTTTCCGCGGGACAGAAGTGGATCTGGAAATTAAACTGGGAAAAGAAGAGCGACCACCTTGCTTGGCGTTGATTGAGTTGCTGAGCCATCTGGAGGTACTGGAGGTTCTGATGATCTGAATAGATACTGATGGGATGCTGAGCTCCTTCCAGTAAATAGCGCAATTCCTCCAGGGCCAGTTTGATGGCTAATAACTCCCGGTCTCTGATAAGTTAGTTTTTTCTGCCGGCGAGAATGTCTTGGAATAGAAGCCACAAGTGACAGTTTTGCCTGTGGACCCCTTTTGCGTGAGGACCGCTTCAACTCCAACAGATGAGGCGTCTACTTCAAGCGAGAAGGGCTTTGCGGGGTCTGGCCGCGACAGGATAGATGCAGAGGCAAAGGCGGTTTTTAGCTTCCAGAACGCTTCGTCGGCCTCTGGGCCAACTTCGTGGGTTAGCGTTCTTCTTTGTGAGGGCCACGATAGAAGCTACCAGCATGGAAAAGTATGGGATGAATTGCCGGTAATAGTTGCAAAAACCCAGAAAACGTTGTATTGCCCGAAGGCCGACTGGGCGAGGCCATTGCAAGACAGCAGACAACTTGGCAGGGTCAATCCGCAAGCCATGATCAGAGATAATGTAGCCCAGGAATGGGAGGCTAGTTTGATGGAAGACTCACTTCTCCAGCTTGGCGTACAGGCGGTTAGCTCGTGGACGCGATGAGTCTCCAGATCAGGTGAGTATACCAAGATGTCGTCCAAGTACACCATGACACAGGAATATAGGAGATCCCTAAATACATCATTCACAAACTTCTGGAAGGTGGCTGGGGCATTACACAGGCCGAACGGCATGGCCAGGTACTCAAAGTGCCCGTCCCTGGTGTTAAAGGCCGTCTTCAATTCATCATCGGATGTGGACCAGATTGTAGGCACCCTTCAAGTGTAGCTTGGTGAAGATCTTCGCACCACGTAGGCAATTAAAAAGCTCCATGATCAGCGGTACAGAGTACCGATTCTTCACCGTGATTTTATTTAGTCCCCAGTAATCAATACAGGGCCGTAAGGAACCGCCCTTCTTTGCCACCAAGAAGAATCCTGCTCCTGCAGGAGAGGAGGACTTACAGATAAACCCCTTCTGTAGATTCTCCCATTTATACTCTGACATGGCTTGAGTTTTGAGTACAGACAAGGGGTAGACCCTACCACGAGGAGGACTGGTACCCGGTAGCAGGTCAATCGGGCAATCATATGGGAGGGAAGGTCTCTGCCTGCTTCTCAGAGAAGACATCGGCAAATTCTTGATACTCGGCTGGTAAACCAGGCAACGGCTCAGAGGTCTTGGAATGAGAGCATGGAAGCATCGGGCGAGGTGCCACCAGACAGCAACTCAAGCAGTTGGAACCCCAGCAAGTTACTTCCCCTGATGTTCAGTCTAGCATAGGAGAGTGAAGTCGCAGCCATGGGAGTCCTAGCAGAATCGCCGAGGAGGAGCATGGCAACACATAAAAGGTGATTTTCTCCTTATGCAGAACCCCAACATGAAGAACAATAGCTTTGGGGGGTGTACTGTTTTTGTCAATTTTGGAACTCTCCGGCCCCGACTAGGAGAACACCAGCGGCTTTTTCCCCGCGGACCCCTGGGAAGGGGAACCATTGTAAGGGAGAGTGAATAAAGTTTTTCCCCGGTGAGCCAGTCCCCAAAAAGGGGGGGACCTGAACCGAGGCCCTCAATCTCAACCGTACCCCGGGATCCCCGGGGTGGAGAATTTGCACACTAGGGAAGCCCTCCCACGAAGCCTAGGGGTTGGGGGTTTTCCCCCCACGCTTAGGACCTGAGGACAAATTCCCCCCCTTTAAAAATTTCTGGACAAACCCCAAAAATAAACAAAAAAATTTTTCCGTCTACGTTGGGCCAAAATTTTTTGCTCGGAAAATTGGGGCCCCCCCCCGGGCGACCCGCCCTAGGTTTCCCCCCAAGGGAAACAGTGACGTAAATAGGGATGGCCCGGAATAATGGAAAACCAGGCAGGAAAAACCCGGCCAGGGCGGGCCAAACCCAACGTTCCCTTTCCATAGCCCTTTCCCCTTTCCCTTTTAGTGAAACGCACTTTTAAAGGGGAGGGAGCCCCCAAATGAATTAAAATCGCTGAAGAGGAAGGGAATCTTGGGGGGGCCACACGCCTTAACCCCCACTGGAGAAAGGGCCCTTTTTTAAGTTTGGGGCACAGGCCACCTCGTTTCCCGATTAACTCCCGAGGGTAAGGTGCGGAACTGCACCCTGTAGTCCCTGGGTTTAGGTTTTGGGGGGCCGTTTCGGCCCGGGGGAGGTTTGAGGGTGGTTCCCAAAAACAAACCCCGGAATTCCATACACCACGCAAGACCAAGATCCCCCCCGCCCCCCCGGAAACCAAACCAAACCCACAGAGGTTTTGGCCCTGCCAAGGCCTTCCCGGGAAAACCAAACTGACCCACGAACACCACCCCTTTTAAACGCTCCAAGGGAATCGGTCAGGCCCCCCATTCAAAAAGGGATGGAGCACTGGGGATGAAAAACCCGGCACTGCGGAATCCCCCTCAAAATTTTACGGTTAAAACGGCATAAACCCCGGGGTTGGGGCCCATAGTCCCCCAGGGAAAAAGCAGCGGGAGACGGTCCCAAACCACGGAAGAGGATGGTGGCTGATGTTATTCGCCAGGAGATTTCGCACAAGGCGATAGCTGGTCCAACTGCGCGGGTTGTTGTGCAATCCCGTCGGACTGCTTTCAAAACGACCCAAATGTAAGGTCCGCTTTACCCAGGGAGAGGCATCTTTGGGGGGACCAGGCGGAACTTACTGTATCATTTGCGGTATTTAAACCCCTGGGGGCCCCCCCACAAGCGATGATTAAAACCCACCCAGGGGGGCGGGGTCTAAGTAAGGGCCCCCGGTTTTTTACCAGAGCCCCCCCCAAAGCGGGGGGACTTGCTGCGGGGGGGAAACTAAAAATCGTTTCCACGGCAGGGCTTGTTTGCATTTGGGACCAAAAGGGGGAGCGGGTACCGAAACAGAGAACGTAAGGCGGAAATCCCGGGGCAGGGAATAAAGGGTTTGGACAGGCGGCAGAGGTTCGTGGGCCCAGGGCGGGAAACAAGGGGTTAAAGGTAACCCTGGAAAAGACAAAACACCCGGGACAAGGAACCCCTTTTTTCCAAAGTCAAGGGCCCCAAAAAATCCAGTAGTGGACTGGCCCGAGGGGGGCCATTATATTAGGGCAGCGGCCGGCAACCACCAAATCCCCGGGGGCGGCCCTTTTAAATGTGGGGGGAAGCCGGCGCACCCGCGCGCCCTAAAAGGAAGGGGGCGCTTTAAACCGGCGGGCCCCAGGCAAGCAGCGAGTCAAAGGGGCGCGGTCCCGGGGATTTAAAAACCACCCCCCGGGGGGCGAGTGCGCCCAAAGGGGCCCGGGGCAGGGACCACGGGGGCCCCTCACCCCCAGCACAGGGGAGCCGGCAGGGGAACGGACAATCCGTGACAGTTACCCTCTTTTAAGCATATAAATAGCCAAGAAATTGTTGGAGAAACAAAAAAAAATCCATAAAGGGAGAAAGACAGAGTACAAAGAGAACAAAAAGAAGAAGAAAGAGAGAAGAAGGGAAGAGGAACTGCGGGGAAATAACTGGATATTTAAAATGAGTAATCATAGCCCTCATGAAGCCCAGTTCATGTAGTCATATGAAGTCTTATCATAAGCTTTAAAAAGTGGGAACAAAACCTATCCAATTTCAATTCTGAGTGATGGATTTTTTTTTTGACGGTAAAAAGGGCATATCCCCTGACAGTGGAATGTGGGATTTGTTGAAAAACTTAGAATAGTTAAAAATACCACCACATTTTTCAAAATAATGAACCGGGGCCCAGTCAAAAGTGGGGAGGGGGTGTCTTACCAACCAGCACAGGGGGAAAAGGAAAGGGAAAAAAAAACAAAAAAGGGGAACATTCTACCAGCAGATAGGCATCTGGAACCCAGTTTCTTGATCTCTTGAACAAAAATTAACCCAAAAATCAGAATCAGCCCATTGGTTCATATTATTTTCATCCCCCCAATTTTAAAGGGGCCAGAGGGTTGGGTCTCAAAGGGGACAAAGTGCTTTAAGCTGAATTGACTACAGAGAGGAAATGTCGACTTGCAGACCTCGCACACGGAAAATTAAAACACCATCTAGATTCTGATTAAAAGAATCTAAATGGTATTTTGACATCTTGTACGTGGTTTTTGAGGACGGTCCGGCCGGGGTACACTTCTGACCAAAAACGGGCGAAAAATTAAAAATGTTCTAAGATTTTAGGAAACTCGCGGTGAAAAACCGTCAGGGAAACATCCGGGAGTTATGGGATCGAATAAATTTTTTTTTTTAAAACAATGTAAAAACTACCATTCGATTACAGGGGTTTTCAAAACGAAAACTGGTGTAAATCCAGTGAAAAACCGCCAAGAGGACAGTCCCAATTTGTTGGCGCAACTAAAAATAAACCCCGACAAAGAGGGCCTTTGTATAGACGTTGATCCTCGACAACCACTTTAAAAGATGTGTTTTTTCCTTAAAGCCTGTCACATAGTTTCCAGCGCGGTGTCCCAAAAACTGTAAGAGGGGTATTTTTTTGAGTATTTTAGTGCTCAAAAAACTGCAATTTTCAACCAGAAAAGATCAAGCAAAAGTCCCTTTTTTTATACCCCCCCCCTTTTGGCTAGCCCCGCTCACCTCAAAAATGAAAAACCTATTACTTTTGAATGGTAAAAAAGTGAATAAATTTCCATGGGCAGGGGTGCCTTTTTGGGGGGCGGGGTAACACCTACTCATGAATAAGATTTGGATATTAAAAGGGTTGTCTCGCTACAAAGATTAGCTTTCTTCATGTAGGGAACACTGAATGAAAACGTTTTCCAAATATATTGCATTGTTCATTTTTTTTTTTATATAACATGCTACAAGCGATTTTATCACCTTCCCCAAGTGACCAACCTATGTACTCTCTCCCCCCCCCCCTGCTGTTTGTTCTATCTGATAACAGGTAGTGATGTCATCATACACAATCCTGGTGGCAGAGAACTCTGGACAGTGAGAGCTTGTTTATTATCTGATCTTTCAGACAAAAGCTAGTAATTACTGCTGTTTATTTTAAAACTCGAAGTATTCCCCTGGTCCGGGACAGCATGGATTGACAAATTAGCAGAAGTCTGAAAACACTAAGCTCATAGCTAATTACAGACAGCTTGACCAGGAATGACGGAGCCAAGCAACATTATTTCATTCATGCATCCTATGAAACTTTGAGATGAGACAAGCCCTTTAAATGCTCTAAAATGACAGAATCTTACAGGATACGGGACGCAGCACTGGAAACAACAGGTCTATCACTAGCTTGTGCTGTCCTCAGTAAGGGGGGGCATAATCTATGTGACAGGTTCCCTTTAAGTTCCTTACAGAGTTGCATCTGCTAAATGGAAGTTCTATGTTGAGACAGTTTGAACAATAATCTCTCAATTGAACTCCATCCCGGCACTTCAGGGCATTGTCTTATAAACCTGCTCCTTATATAACTGACTTCTCATTTTTGATTTCATGCAGAGAATTGCCTGAGGTTTTGCAAAGTTCTCATCAAAGTAATAATTACTCGAGAAATAAATCTATTGGAAATGTATACTTTTGCAGGGTGGAATAATGCACAGTAATTCCCTGATTTAAAATGAGTTAAATGAATCTGATAAAGATTGCAAGGAAAATTTATCTCCGGTAAATGCAATATTGTTGCCTTTGGGGGGAAAACACCCTCCTCTGACCCGTGTTAGTGAAGGTAACATGAATTCAATATTTGTTTGGGTTATCGTTTTATTAAAGGTGAAACTGAAGCTCTGCAAGCAAGCAGACACAGAATTTACTGACAGGCACAGCTTAGGCTTGTGGTGGATTTATAGCAAGGTGGATTTTTTTTTAATTTGCTTCTATAATATGAACCCTATTTGTTTTTTTGATAAATATATCTGAGCATATGAAACATTTTGAAATGGTTTACTTCCTTTAGGGCTCATACACACAGCAAAGCCACATGCATAGGACCTTTATGGCAGCACACAGGTACTATCGGTCTCATAGGTACATAAGCCTCTATAGGCAATCTTATTATATTTGTTGGGTCCTTAAATATGGCATGTGATGAAACAGGTCAGAAATACTGAAATATAGCAGACAATGGGTGCTGTTTTATGGAGCTGTAATTCAATTCATAAATAGGCCATAAAGGACAAAAGATATAAAGATTATCTTCAAAGAAGCTAAAGAAAATATTTACAAAAACCCAGCGATTATCTGAAGTTTAGACCAGAATTAATATGTCATTAAAGGGGTTAAAATGGGACAAAGTTGTGTAGAGGCTGCAGCGATCACCTGACTGTCGCACCCTCCTCCTAACACCTGATCAGCAGTAAGACCAAGAGTTGGACAACACCTATCTAATATTGATATTATATCCTAAGAAAAAGCTTTCTGTTTTGAAAGCCAGGATAACCTCTTTAGTTAATCCCTTAAGGACCCAGCCTGTTTTGACCTTCCTGACACAGCCCTATTTTTGAAATCTGACATGTGTCAATTTATGAGAGCATAACAATATAGACACTTTACCTTATTCATGTGAATCATGAGATAGTTATTCCGGACACATTGGTGCTATTAAGTTAGTAAGAAATTTTTTTATCCTTACAATCCTTGTTTGTGAAACATAATCAAAAAATTCATGAAAATTTTTGAGAACTTTGTGATTTTGAAAGTTGCAAAATTTTCTGCGTGCAAGACAATAATTAATCACCACAAAAAAAGTTTTATAACAAGCATCCTACCATATGTCCACTAAAGGTTAGGCATCATTTTTTAAATGACTTATTTTTTTTTACGACATTAGAGGGCTTATAAAAATTAGTAGTAATTTCTCACATTTTCAAGAAAATTTAGCAATAACTATTTTTAAGGGACCTACTCCAGTTTCTGACGTGGCTTTGAGGGGCCCTGCATGTTAGATACCCCCATAAGTGACGCCATCCTGAGAAACTCGACCCCCTTTAACGTAATTAACAACACTATTCTAGAAAGTTTGATAACTCTTCAATAATTCACAGAAATTAAAGCAAAGTGGAGGAGAAATTTCAAAATTTCCACTTTTTTGCAGATTTTCAATAATTATCCCATATACACTGGAATACTGTAATGTGACTAGGTAAATGCAACTTAAAAACAATTCCCCCAGTTCTGCCTTTTTAGAGATATACCCATATGTGGCCCTAGTGCATTATTTGGCTCACCTATAAGCCCCAGAAATAGGAGGAGCACCAACAATTAACTCTGGTGGTCTCAATTTCAATACGATTTATTTAGGCGCCAATCAGTTTGGGTACACCCTAAGGTGCTAAACTTAATAAACAACACCCTAAATAGACGCATATTGGGAAAACTACACCCCTTAATGAATATATCCAGGGGTGCATTGAGTAATATAGACCCCACCGGTGATTCACAAATTTATTTTTAGCAAAAGGCAGTGAAAATTAAAAAAACATTTTTTTTTCAATAATCTGCAATTTTAGCTTAAAATGTTTTATATATACAAGGAATCCTGGAAAAAAGAACCCATAAAACTTTGTTAACAATTACTTCCAAGTTTTTGTGGCAATACCCTACAGTGGGTGGTAAACTGCCGTATAGGCGCATGGCAGGGCGTATAAGGGAGGGAGCGCTATTTGGCTTTATTGGAACGCCCCCCACCCCCCCCCCTCCTCTCCGCAATTTATGGGGTAGGGGCCATGACGCATTTTGCACAGCCCCCAAAGTATGCAAGAACAGGCGAAACCTTCCAGAAGTCCGACCCATTTTGGATTCAACACCATCAAGGATCTCATCTAGGGGTGAACTGTGCAATTTGGATTCACAGGTTGTTCCTTAGGTTTTTTTATTTAGCTTGGGCAATGAAAATGGGGGAAAAACTCAGTCGGCATTGTTTTGTTGAGTTTCAATTTTACAGCATTCGCCGTGCAGTGTAAAAGATGTGATAACTTTACAAAGGTGGTTCGGTACAATTACAATGATATAGATTTTATCTAGTTTTTTCTGTTTAATTACATTTACACATAGAAATAAGTCATACCAAGATTGCGTTTTTATGATGATCCTATTCTGACTGCTATAACTTTATTATTTTGCTGTGTGCAGAGCTGTGTATGGGTTTAGTTTTTGCAGGATGAAGTTGAAGTTTTTATGGTACCAATATAGGGTGCAAATGATGCTATGTATCACTTTTTATTAAGGTTTTTACTGAAAATATTTGAACAAAATACAGCAATTCTGGTAGTGTTTTTTATTTTTTTATTTTTTATAGCGTCACTGTACAGTATATATGACATGGTACTTTACTCCACATGGTCAATCCGATTACACCGATACCCAATTTGTATATTTATTTATGATTAAACATGCTTTTATACAATAAAAACACTTTTATTCAACCAGGAAAATAGTTTGGCATCGCCATAGTCTGAGAGTCCATACTTTGAATATTTTTCTGTGCTTGGAGCTGTGTAGGGACATGTAATTTTTTTGCGAGATGATTGACGTTTTTATAGTAATCATTTTGGGGTGACAAGGCTTTATTGTATCCGCTTTTAAATCCATTTATTG
The DNA here is from genome assembly GCA_025379985.1 of Phyllomedusa bahiana. Taxonomy (NCBI): domain Eukaryota; kingdom Metazoa; phylum Chordata; class Amphibia; order Anura; family Hylidae; genus Phyllomedusa; species Phyllomedusa bahiana. The sequence continues at coordinate 60,417 of JAODAL010020118.1, forward strand.
GAGAGGCCAAGGGTGAAGAAAATACTGCAATCCTATTAGTGTTATTTAATTTATAATTTTAAACAGGCTCACCTTGCAGTATCAGTGTGATAAGTTAGCTTTACTCTATGGGTTGATACGATTATGGCGATACCCTATTTTAATAAAGTTTTTATTATGATTGAAGCCCTTTAAAAAAAAAGAAAGGGTTTTTTAGTGTGTAAAACAATATTATGCATCGCTATCCTCTGAGAGCTATACATTTTTATATTTTTTCTGTATACAGACTGTATAAGGACTTTTTTTTTTGTGGGAATGAACTGACGTTTTAATTGGTACAACATTGGCGATCTAGAGTTTATTGATCGCATTTTATTCCAATTTATGTGCTTGCTGGATGAACAATAATCTTACTTCAGTGATAGTTTTTTTTTTTTTTTTTTTTACGGCGTTCACCGAACGGGTTAATTAATACATGACAGATTTATAGGGCAGGTCGTTACACACGCGGCGAAACAAATAGGGTACTTTAAATTATTTTTGATCTTTTTTAGGGGCGATTGCCGTTTGTAAAGGGAAAAGGGCGGTGTACGATTTCTATTTATTTTTCGTGTTTTGTGTTTTACTATGTATTTCACTTTTATTTTACTTTATTTCACTTTTTTCACATTATTATTTTACTTTTCCCCATAGGGGAATTGAATGAAGAGACTTTAGATCTCTCATTCAATAGGAATCAGTGCATAGCAAGTTGCTAAGACTGGTTCCTATGACAACTGTCAGTCACGATGCCGGGACATGCCACAGGCACGGCTGTGGCATCGTGACGTCACAGACAACCCGGAAGGCATTCTTGCCCTCCGTGCTAGTCTGTCAAGGGTCAGGAGACAGCACGGATGTGTGATACCGTGCGCTGCTGCCGCCACAGAGCACCCAGGAGGAGCGATCTCCTCCTGCGTCTCTCTTAGTTATTGCGACCCGATCGTCGCGATAATGGGGGGGTTGTCCCCCCCCCCTCCCGGAGCGATCCGGGGTTGGGGCCTGACACTGCGGGATGATCCAGCTGTAAATAAACAAGCTGACACCCCGCACCCGAAACGCGCGAACTCTGCTTTAGAGTTTGCGCGATCCTCAGGACGTATCCTACTCCGGGTGCGTGAACCCCCAAACGACCTGGATGTAGGATACGAAAAAGGGGTCTTAAGGGGTTAAAAACACATTTTTGAATAAAAAAGTACAAAAAAAAAAAACTAAAAGGAAAATTTATTAATTTAGAAATCAATAAATTTAATGTGTTTTAAACCCAGAAGATACACAAAAATGTTTAAAACATTTAAAAGTATTTACAAAAATGAGTACTCCCCTCATATTTTGTTAAATATTGTGTTATAGCTTTTCATGGGACAACACTGCAGATATGAAAAAACTTTGAGACTCTCGGTTCACATATCTTGATAAACATGTTTTTGCTGCCCCGACCTTTTAACGTGGGGTCCAAATCGGGGGTTTTTTCCTATTTTACCTCTCCCAAAAAAGCCAATCAGGGCCCCCTCACTGGGTCAAACCCACCCCCCTTATTCAGAGAGAAAAATAAAAAACACCCCAACCCGCAAAAACTGCCTTCTTTTGACAGCCCCGTGAGGTGGGCGGGGGCAGAAACCCAAAAAGGAAGCACCCCTTCCTTTCCATAAGGTTAAAATCCCAAAGTAAAACCCCAAATATAACTATGTTTTTTGCACACAAAAACATCTCTTTTTAAAAAAAGTATGCAAAACCCGGGTGCCACTGGGGAGGGGTGCGGGGAACATGTAATTTTTAAAAATGTACCCCCACAAACCGCCGCCAGCGGCACATTTTGCAAAAAAGGGGAATACCTACGTCCCAAATCCCCAAGAAGCATTTTATGCTATCTTTTTCATACAAGAAAAACTTTGAACTCTGGGTTCACATATCTTGATCAACATTTTTTAAGCTGCCCCCGACTTTCAACGTGGTCTCAAATCGGGCAGTCCTTCCTATCTTTTTCCTTTTCAATCGAGCCCAATCAGGGCCCCCCAAAAGGGTCACCGACCCCCATTAATTTAGAGAGAAAAAATAAAAAACACCCAAAACCGCAAAGCTCCCTTCTTATGGAAAAGCCTGGAGAGTGGGCGGGGGCAGAAACCCAAAATGGAAGCACCCCTTCCTTTTCCATATAGGTTAAAATCAATGTACACCCAAGTTAACGTACTGTTTCGCACACAAAACATCTATGAATAAACGTATGCAAACCTGGGTGCCACCTGGCAGGGCATGCGGCACACATGTTAATTATACATGATACAACTACACAGACCGCCGCCAGCGGACACATTTCGCAAAAAAGGGCAAACACTACGTCGCAAAAACCTAAAGAAGAATTTCCAATGCTATCTTTTCCATACAATGAAAAAACTTTGTGAGACTCTCGGTTCAACATATCTTGATCAGATCATGTTTAAGCGTGCCACGACTTTTCAACGTGGTCTCAAATCTGCAGTCCTCTTATCCTATCTTTACCTCTCATTCGAGCCAATCAGGCCTCTCACTGGGTCACTGACCTCCACACTTTCTTCAGAGGGAGAAAAAATAAAAAAAACACCCAACCTGACGCAAAGCTGCCCTTCTTATGACAGCTGTGAGAGTGGGGCGGGGACAGAAGAACCAAAATGGAGAGAGATAGATATAGAGTCCTTTCCATATAGGTTTAAAATCAATGTACACCAAGTAATAACGTAGTTTCTGCACACAAAATACATCTCTGAAAAAACGTAGCAAACATGGGTGCCACTGGCAGGCTGCGGCAAACATGTAATTATACATGCTACACACACAGACTGCGCCAGCGGCACATTTCTGACAAAAAGGGCATCCACTCACGTCGAAATCCTCTAAAGAAGCATTTATGCCTATCTATCATACATGAAAAAACTTTGCAGACTCTCAGGTTCACATTTATTGATCAGAACATGTTTTAAGCCTGCACCACGACTTTCATCGTTGGTCTCAAATCGGGCAGTCCTATCCTATCTTTAACCTCTCAATCGAGCCAATCAGGGCCTCTCCACTGGAGTCACCGACCTCCATTATTCAGAGAGAAAAATAAAAACACACCAACCTGCAAAGCTGCCCTTCTTATGACAGCGATGTTGAGGGTGGGCGGGGACAGAAACCAAAATGGAGCCACCCTTCCTTTCCATAATAGGTTAAAATCAATGTACTACCAACGTATAACGTTGTTTCTGCACACAAAAACATCTCTGAAAATAAACGTATGCAAACCTGGGTGCCACCTGGCCAGGGGTGCGGCACCACATGTAATTATACATGTACACACACAGGACGCAGCCACGCGGCACATTTCTGCAAAAAGGGCAATACACTACGTCGAAATCCAGAAAGAAGCATTATGCTATCTATCATACACATGAAAAAAACTTTGAGACTCTCGGTTACATATCTTGATCAAGAACAATGTTAAGCTGCCCACGACTTTCACGTGGGTCTCAAATCGGGCAGTCCTATCCTATTTTACCTCTCAATCGAGCTCCAATAGGCCTTCACTGGGTCACCCGACTCCATTATTCAGAGAGAAAAATAAAAAACACCCAACCTGCAAAGCTGCCCTTTTATGACAGCTCATGTGAGAGATGGGCGTGGGACAGAAAAACCCAAAATGGAAGCACACCCTTCTTTTCCATATAGGTTTAAAATCAATGTTTAAAACCCCAAAAACCCCCAAAAAAAAACAAGTAGAGATATGAGATGTTTCAGACAGCATCACAAAAACATCTCTGAAAAAAAAGTATGCAAACATGGGTGCCACTGGCAGGGCTGCGCACATACTTGTAATTATACATGTACACACACAGACCGCACGACAGCGGCACATTTCTGCCAAAAAGGGCAAGTACTCTACGTCGGAAATCCCTAAAGACGATTATGCATATCTTATCATACATGAAAAAACTTTGAGACTCTCGGTTCACATATCTTCGATCAGAACATGTGTTAAGCTGCCCACGACTTTCAACGTGGTCTCAAATCGGGCAGTCTATCCTATCTTACCTCTCAATAGAGCCAATCAGGCCTCTCCTGGGTCACACCTCCATTATTCAGAGAGAAAAAATAAAAACACCCAAACCTGCAAGCTGCCTTCTTTTGACGCATGTGAGAGTGGTGGCGGGGACAGAAACCCCAAAATGGAAGCCACCCCCTCCTTTCCATATAGCGTTTAAAATAAATGTACACCAAGTATAACTGTATGTTTCTGCACACAAAACATTCTGAAAAAACGTATGCAACCTGGGTTGCCACTGGCAGGGCTGCGGCACACAGGTAATTGTAAAATGTACACACACGAGGGACCGCAGCCAGCGGCACATTTCTGCAAAAGGGCCATACACTAGTCGAAATTCCTAAAGAAGCATTTATGCTATTCTATCATACATGGAAAAAACTTTGAGACTCTTCGGTTCACATATCTTGATCAGAACATGTTTAAGACTGCCACGGACTTTCAACGTGGTCTCAAATGGGCAGTCCTATCTATCTTTACCTCTCATCGAGCCAAATCGGCCTCTCACTGGTCACCGACCTCCATTATTCAGAGAGAAAAAATAAGAAAAACACCCAACCTGACAAGCTAGCTCTTATTATGACAGCCTGTGAGGAGTGGGCGGGGGACAGAAACCCAAATGGAGTAAGCACCCCTTCCTTTCCTTATAGGTTAAATCAATGTACACCAAAGAGTATACGTATGTTTACTGCCACACAAAAATCTCTGAAAAAACGTATGCAAACCTGGGTGCCATGGCAGGGCTGCGGCCCACACATGTAATAATACATGTACACACACAGGGACCGCGCCAGCGGCACATTTCTGCAAAAAGGGCAATACACTTCGTTCAGAAATCCTAATAGAAGCATTTATGCTATCTATATACATGAAAAAACTTTGTAGACTCTCGGTTACATATCTTGATCAGAACATAGTTAAGCTGCCCACGGACTTTCAACGTGGTCTCAAATCGGGCAGGCCTATCCTATCTTTACCTCTAATCGACCCAATCAGGCCTCTCACTGGGTCACCGACCTACATTATTCAGAGAGAAAAAATAAAAAACACCCAACCTCGCATAGCTGCCCTCTTATGACGCCTGTGAGAGTGGGCGGGGACAGAAACCCAAAATGGAAGCACCTCCTTCCTTTCCATATAGGTTTAAAATCAATGTACACCAAAGTATAACGTATGTTTCTGCACACAAAAACATCTTGAAAAAACGTATGCAAACCTGGGTGCCACTGGCAGGGCTGCGGCAACAATGTAATTATTACATTACAACACAGACGCGCCTGCGGCACATTTCTGCCCAAAAAAGGGCAATACAATACGTCGAAATCGGACCTAAAGAAGCATTATGCTATATTTCATACATGAAAAAACTTTGAGATCTAGGTTCACATATCTTACATCAGAACTGTTTAGCTGCCCTCGACATTGTCTACCGTGCGTCTCAAATAGGGGAGTACTATCCTATCTTTACCTCACAATCGAGCCAATCAGGCCTACACTGGGTCTCCGACCCTCCAGTATTCAGAGAGTAAAAATAAAAAAAACACACAACCTGACAAAGCTGCCCTTCTTAGACAGCCTGTGGGCAGGGGGGGCGGGACAGAAAGAACCCAAAATGAGCACCCCATCCTTTCCCCACATAAGGTTAAAAATCAATGTACACCAAGTATAACGATGTTTCTATGCACACAAAAAAAATCTCTGAAAAAAACGTATGCAAACACTGGGTGCCATATTGCAAGGGCTGCGGCACACAGGTAATTATACATGTACACACACAGCCCGCCGCCAGCGGACATTTCTGCAAAAAGGGCAATTACACTACGTACGGATTGAAATCCCTAAAGAAGCATTCATGCTATCTTCAATACATGAAAAAACTTTGAGGACTCTCGGTATGCTACACTGCAGATATGACACTTTGAATGTAAAGAAGTCAGTGTACAGCTTGAATAACAGTGAAAATTTGGTGCGCTCTCAAAATAATTCCACACACAGCCATCAATGTCTAAACCTCTGGCAACAAAAGTGAGTGCACCCCTAAGTGACAATGGGCAAATTGGGCGACATGTATGAAGATCGGCGCGTCGGGGAGCCGTTTTCACGGGTTTTTTAGTGAAGCTGCGCACTCATGTATGGCGTGGTGCCGCTCATGCATGCGGTGTAATAGTCCCCTGCGCCTCGTCAGGCGTGTGAGGCGAAGTGCGGGACTTAGGCGCAGAAGGACTGCGCCTCACCTGTATCTCCGTGGAAATCGGAAGATTCCACCGCCTCGAGAGAGGTGCGCTCATACATGCGGTGAAAAGTTCCCTGCGCCTCGCCAGAGTGTGAGGCGCGGTGCGGGACTTAGGCGCAGAAAGACTTAGTGGATTCATATCTGCCGCTTGGGCTCAACAACACTTTGCCATTTTTTACTGATTTTGAACTTCCCCGTTTTTCATTTATTGGTCAACACTACCCATAGGTTATAATGGGCACTGTCGCCCCTTTTTTGATTGGTTTTTTGCCGACAATGAGAAGCCTACAGAATTTGAATTACTGTATTCCCGGCGTTTTAAAATATCCCAATTCCTGATGTTGTGCCCCCGGCGACAAAGCGTTGTTAGTTTTTTTATTTTGTTTTTTATAAAAGGGTTTTACCCTTTTTTACTGGAATGTTTTACCCCTAAAAAAAAATTTTATTTACTAATATTTCCACCCTCACGAAGCTGAATTTCAGTCCCCCTTCTTCCATAGACACAATGGGACAAATTGCCGCACCTATTGGCCCCGGGATAGCCAAGCCCCCGCTAGTTTTTTAACCCAACGCCTTTTCGCAAATTTTTTCACATTTTGAACTCTCCCCCCTTTTCAGATTGGTCAAAACACTCCATTTTATATAAAACATGCATCCTATTCTGATTTTGGGGTTTATGCCAACCAATGAAATGCTTCCCGAGTTTGAATTACTGTACTTCCGGCAATTTCCAATATCCCAAAAACTGATGTTGCGCTTTATTGATTTTTGTTAGTGATTTTATAAAATATTTTTTTTTAGAAGGTTTGAGCTTCAAAATGTTTCACTAAAAAACAATTTTTTTTAAACATACTCCAAACCCAAAAAGCTGGAAACGAATTATTTTTTTGTGTTTTATATATTTTTCCCTTTAATTTTAAATGACAACTTTTACAAAACCCTTTAATCGTTTTTAGACAGCTTTGAATTATCTTTTTTAAAGAAATCATTTTTAGAAAACTTGTTTTTAGTATTGACGTTTAACAGCGACCTAGAGCCATTTTTTCCCCTTACTTGTAGCTTAACTTTGCCTCCTCCGGTCAGGGAGACCACATTTAACTATCTGCTGTCGGGGCTGCAATGCGCCGCACTTTCCCAACCGCGATCAGCATATGGGTATTCAAAAGTGCCCCCTCCCCCCAGAAGCCCACACCGCACCCTTTGCACGCCCCTTATGTTAGGCGCTCGAAAGTGGGAAAGGGTTTGGGCCTAAACCGCATCACGGGGGGGGGTCCGCGGGGGATTGGGACCGGTGAAGCGCAGTGCCCGTCAAAAAATCGGCGAAACCCTGATCAAAATGTTGCCCCATTGTGCCAAAGGGATTAAATATTTTGTGGGCCAAATTTTTTTTTGGCACTACCAAACTACTAAAACAAACCTTGCACCCCTCAATGTTCTTTTTTGAGGATGCCCCAAAATGCTAAATAGGTTTTAAGTTAGGAAAATTTTTGGCAAGACTTCCCCTTTTGCCTTTTTTTTTTTGAAAGGGCAGTGGTGGTTTGGAGTTTTTTGTGGGTCTTTACCATTTGAGTACTGCCCGTGGCCAAGGAGAGGTACCCCAGTTCAGTGCAGTATGTCACGTAATTTTGACATTCGGGTTTCCCCTAAATAAACATAGCTCCCCACAACTGGCAGCACTCATGCAGCCACAAACCATGACACTTACACACCATGCCTGACTGTCTTTGTACTCCTCACCTGATTGCTGCCACAAATGCTTGACACCATCTGAACCAAATAAGTTTATCTTGGTCTCATCAAGCCACGGGACATGGTTCTAGTAAGCCATGTCTTTAGCCTGTTTCTCGTCAGTAAACTGTTTGTGGGCTTTCTTTTGTTTCTTTCCCGAAAATGCTTCCTTTGGGTTTGGGAAAGTGGGCTGACATGGGGAGGTGACCCCCCCGCCCTTTAACCTTGCCAATGCTGGGAGCTTCCCTACGTCTATTTTGAAAAAAATGTCTGGATTTGACAATGAACAGTGCCACTTAACGTCTTTGGGTCGACCTTATAAGGGGTGTTTAGTGGGAATGTTGGTTAAACCATGATGGGCTTGGCCGTTTTTTGGGAGATTTTCGGGGGTGGTAATTTTTATAGCCTAGAACAGAATTTTTTCCATTTTCATTAGGGGTGTACTCCTTTTGTTGCCAGGGTTTAGACATTGAGGTTGGCCCAGTTATTTTGAGGGCACCCAAAAACGTTTTTTTAAAGGGCATGACTATTTATATTGTATCAAAGTGATTCTTTTAGTGTTATTTCAATAAAAGATATAATACAATATTTGCAAAAATGTGAGGGGTGTGCTGTAGTTCTGGGTCACAAAGGTGGAACCTGCTACTATCTGACATTGATGACATCATATAAAATTTATCTTCTTGTTGGTAAAAACACATTGATGGATTCTATGTCTGTAGGTCAAAAATAGCTAGATAAAGTGTACATAGTAACATAAATATATCTCCACATCAATCTCTATTAAAGCCAGCCACTAACATTAGATAAATATCTGCCAATGTTGTCTATTTCAGCAGCATCGGCATGTAATCTAATATTTATGGAGGCCTCCCAACTCCCAACCAACAGTGGAAAAGTGAAGGACCAGGCAACTAGATTTCATAAAGTAGCTTTCATGGAAAACAGGCTATCGGGCCCGGCCCCAAATGTGTTGTACAGTATATAATGGTTTTTAGAATTCTGTAGCTGCCCCCCAGTTACTATTTTTATGGCCTCCTAAATTTGTTGTGTTTAAAATTTTTTTTGATAGGGGTCGTTCCCCATTTAAAACTTGGGGGGGGTTCAGTGATTGAAGATAAATGCACCAACTTATTTTTTTAAAAAAATTTTTATTATTATTAATTATTTTATTATTATTTTTATTTTGCACGCCCCCGGTTTCCAAAAAAGGCGTAGATTCAGGGTTTCCACACAAAATTGGTCAAACAAGACAAAGGTACAAAATTAATAAATAAAAAACTGGTACAAAGGGGAAAAAAGGTCCCCCCTTAAGGGCTTACGTCTCATGGAAGGTGGAAGAGACAGAAGGTGAGGGGCAACATGTTTGTGGGTGGCTAGTAGCAACGAGATTATTGTTGGTTTTAGGCAATGCTAAGAGATGGGTGTTTTAGGTTGTTTTGGGGTAGTGAGAGGGGGGGAGAGTCTGATGTGTTGGGCAGTGAGTTTCCCGGTATGGGGGGGGCACAAAAAAGTTTGGAACGGTTAGAGGAGTAAAGGGGGACAAAAAGAAGGTCCTGTGAGGGGCGGAGATTGTGTAAGGGGAGAAAATTGGGATTAAGGCGAGATTTTATGGAGGGGAGAGGTTGTGAAAAGCCTCAAGGTCAAGGTTACTAACTTGAACTAGATTCGTTGGGCAATGGGAGCCAGTGAAGGGATTGGCAGAGGGGAGAGGCCGAGGAGTAGCTAGGAGAGAGGTGAATCAGATGGGCGGAGGGTTTAAAGGTGATTGGAGGGGAGGGGGTAATAAAAGAGGCACAGAAAGGATGTTGCAAATTTGGT
>JAODAL010020119.1:0-70267 GCA_025379985.1 Phyllomedusa bahiana
CTGCAGCGTTAAAGGAAATATTCTTTCCTTTGGACTCATTAAAATTTAAAAAAAATCGGGTTGGGGCCCCAAAAAGCAGAAAGGGTTTTTTTCTTTTCAATTTTGAATAGGAACAAAAGAAGAAGAGAAATTTTAAAAGACGACAAGTGAGCTACAGAGGACAAAGGGGCAGTAGGGTTTAAGTTTTTTATTTCGGGTGGCACATCTAATTTTTCTTAAATAAAAAATTTTTGTTTACCAAATTAGTTTAAAAAAACTGGAGTTTGTTTAAGCAAATAATTATCGTAATGTTTTTATTTTTTCAGTTTAATAAAACTATTTAAATTGTTATTAAGCTCAGGATTATTTTTTTCTCCTTCCTAAGACAACAGAACTTTTTGGGCCAAATACGAATATAAAACCCCTTAAAAATGGGGGAAAAAAAAAAAAATTTTAAAAAAAAGGATTCTAAAAATCTTCATCTACTTCATTTAAAATAGCAAGAACTAGTTTAAAAAAGGTAAAACTTTATTTTAAATCACTGATTATAATCAAGCCTTACTGACTAGTGATTTAAATCAAATCCACCCTGGTGCCGAGTACTGATGAGCGCCCCTCACACACCTGCTGGACATTAGGGGTGGTCGCCTAATATCACAGAGCACAGATACAGGGCGACAGTCACACAGGTCTGTGTATGCACCGTGCTGCCGCTACAGCCAATACCACTACTACTCCATTGGAAGGGCTGACCAGCTCCTTCTGTGCAAATAACCCCCATACACCCCAATGTACAGTTGAAACCAGCAGTTTCGCTCCCCTCTATATAAAGCCCCATCTGCAGGTTTCCATCCACACTATAAAAGCCCCCTCGCAGGGGTTTTCCATCCCCACTATATAAACCCCACTAAAACTCCATCCCCACTATTTAAAGCCCCATCTGAGGTTTCTCTCTCCTCTATATAAAGCCTCATTGCAGGTTTCTCCATCCCCCACTATATAAGCCCCATCTGCAGGTTTCTCCCTCCCCCCTTTTAAAAAGCCCCATCGGGAGTTTCCTCTCCCTCTATATAAACCCTCTGCAGGTTTTTTTCCATCCCCCCTATATAAACCCCCCTGCGGGTTTTTCTCTCCCCTTTAAAGCCTCATTCTCAGGGTTTTTCCCCCCCCCACTATATAAAGCCCCATCTGCAGGTTTCTCCATCCCCTCTATATAAACCCCCATCTGCAGGTTCTCCCCCCCCCTCTATATAAACCCCCAAATTGCAGGTTTCTCCCCCACCCCACTATATAAAGCCCCATCTGCAGGTTTCTCTCTCCCTCTATATAAAGCCTCATCTGCAGGTTTCTCCATCCCCCACTATATAAAGCCCCATCTGCAGGTTTCTCCATCCCCTCTATATAAAGCCCCATCTGCAGGTTTCTCCCCCCCCTCTATATAAAGCCCCAATTGCAGGTTTCTCCATCCCCACTATATAAAGCCCCCATCTGCAGGTTTCTCCCTCCCCACAATATAAAGCCCCATCTGCAGGTTTCTCCATCCCCACTATATAAAGCCCCATCTGCAGGTTTCTCCATCCCCACTATATAAAGCCCCATCTGCAGGTTTCTCCATCCCCACTATATAAAGCCCCATCTGCAGGTTTCTCTCACTCTCTGACATGTAAAGTGTGCTACTGTATGTAATGCACCTTTTTAGGCGCACTACAATGTGTCAGGCACGGCGTATAATGCACCCAGTTTTGGTGAACGACAGTTTATTTACATGGAGAATATACATACATGCCAACTTTTGAAGTTAAAAAAGCAGGAGATTTGAAGGCGGCGTGTGTAGCACGCCGTGCCAAAAATGTGCATATCCATGCCCATCTTGCATGTAAGCCACGCCCCCTTCGAAAAAACCACACCCTACTCCACCTAACTGGGGTAATGGTTCTAAGAAAGCTAAATTAAAAGGGTTTTTGGCATCACCCAGCTTTCTTGGACGTTGGATAGCCTATTCAGCATCCAGAAGAGCTGAGAGATACCGCCAAACAGTGCCCCAATAGGTAGGTATTTCGGTGGCCTATTTAAACCCTGTAACCAGGTAGTAGCCTCCTGTAGCCAGGTTAATGCCCCTTTCTAGCCAGGTAGCTGTCCCCAATAGCCAGATAGTGCCTCCATTAGCCAGGTAGTGCCCCCATTAGCCAGGTAGTGCCCCCAATAGCCAGGTAGTGCCTCCAATAGCCAGGTAGTGCCCCCAATAGCCAGGTAGTGCCTCCAATAGCCAGGTAGTGCCTCCAATAGCCAGGCAGTGCCTCCAATAGCCAGGCAGTGCCTCCAATAGCCAGGCAGTGCCTCCAATAGCCAGGCAGTGCCTCCAATAGCCAGGTAGTGCCCCCAATAGCCAGGTAGTGCCCCCAATAGCCAGTTAGTGCCCCCAATAGCCACTGTAGATGCTCCTTACAGCCAGGAAGTTCCCCCAATAGCTCGGCGGATGCCCCCTTTATCCAGGTAGATGTCCCCATGAGCCATGCAGATGCCCCCATGAGCCAGGCAGATGCCCCCATGCAAGGCAGATGCCCCCTTTATCCAGGTAGATGCCCCCTTTATCCAGGTAGTTGCCCCCTTTATCCAGGGAGATGCCCTCATTAGCCAGGCAGATGCCCCCATTGAGCCAGCAGATGCACTCTTTATCCAGGTAAGATGCCCCCTTTTTTTCCAGGCGGGGATGCCCCTTGGCACAGGCAGATGCCTCCTTTAGCCAGGCAGATACCCCCATGAGCCAGGCAGTTTGCCCCCATGCATCCAGGCAGATGCCCCCATGCATCCAGGCAGATGCCCCCCCTGCATCGGGCAGAATGCCCCCATGAGCCGGGCAATGCCCCCATAAAGCCAGGCAGATGCCCCCATGAGCAAGGCAGTGCCCCTATAGCTAAGTAACAATAAAATAATAAAAACCTACTTCACACTCCTCCCCTCACAAGCACTCAGTCACTGCACACACACCCATCCCCTCACAGCAATCACCCCACACACCCCCCCCACCCCACACACACACAGCCATCCCTGCACTCACCTGTCCTGCTGGCATCCTAGTTCTTCAAACTCTGGGAAAGGGGCGGAGCTTCGCGGGGCCCACTAAGCCCCACCCCCGTTCCCCCCACAATGCTCTCGCAGCTTCCTCTGAAGCTAGGAGAGCATTGTCGCCGGGGCGCAGGACAGAGGCTTTAGGGCAGCGACAAGAGACGCTGCCCGATGCCTCTGTACACAGATAACCTCCAGCTTCTCTAAAGAGGCAGGAGGTTAAGCCACCCAAAGGGCAGGAGGCGGACACGGCCCGCCATTACGGAGTGACCCGCCAAAAACGGGAGGGTTGGCAACTATGAGAATATAGCGTTGAGTAGCTTTGGAGCACTTGCGTATTAGGACATGCCGCCCTATGTGGCAATACTGAAGCAACATCTCCAGACATCGGCCAGGAAGGTCAAGCTTGGGCGGAAATGGTTCTCCCAAATGGGCAATGACCCGAAGCTGCTGCCAAACTGAGGCTTAAGGAGACCAAGTCCATGTTTTGGAGCGGCCGCCACAAAGCCCTAATCTCAATCCTATTGGAAATGTATGGACAAAGCTGGAAAGGCCGGAGCGAGCAAGAGACCCCCAAACATGGCTCAGCGAGCAAGAGACCCCCCAAACATGGCTCAGGACCCCAGTTTCGTCAGGAGGAAGGCCAAAATTCCACCAACTATTGTAAAACTTGGAAGGATCCAGAACGTTTGACCCAAGCCACATTAAGGCAAAGCCACCAAATACTAATGAAATGGAGGAAACTTTTCACTTTTGCAGAAAGTAATAAAAATACCTTAAAAATTATCTCTCATTCTGCATTGGCAAATAGAAATAATTTTGGTAAATCTATACCTCTCACCTTTCAGGGGGCAACCTCTACCTCTCACCTTCCAGGGGCAACCTCTACCTCTCACCTTCCAGGGGGGAACCTCTACCTCTCACCTTCCAGGGGGCAACCTCTACCTCTCACCTTCCAGGGGGAACCTCTACCTCTCACCTTCCAGGGGGGAACCTCTACCTCTCACCTTCCAGGGGGCAACCTCTACCTCTCACCTTCCAGGGGGCGACCTCTACCTCTCACCTTCCAGGGGGCAACCTCTACCTCTCACCTTCCAAGGGGCGCCCTCCGCCCCTCACATTCCAAGGGGCGCCCTCCGCCATTCACCATCTATCTCTCATCCTTTAGGGGGCGCTTTTCGCCCTCTATTGGGCACCCTAAACACCTTGCCCTACAGGGAGCACTCTCAATATCTCGCCCTCTACACCCCCACCTTTAGAGGACGTCCTATACCCCTCTAGGGGGTGCCCTCTACCCCTCCCCCTCTAGGAGGCACCCTCTGTACCTTCACCTTCAGAGGACATCCTATACCCTTCTAGGGGGTGCCCTCTACCCCTCACCCTCTAGGGGGTGCCTCATCCCTTGCCCTCTACCCCTCACTTTCTAGGGGACACCCTCTACACCTCACCCGTTAGAGGGTGCACTGTACCCCTCGCCCTCTAAGGGGCACTCTCTACCCCTCACCCTCTTTGTCTAGAGGAAAGAAGGTTTCATCACAGACCAGGATTCTTTACTGTAAGAGCGGTGACTATAAAGCTCGCGGACACTAGAGGTTGTAATGGTGGATTCATTGACAAGGGTTAAGAATTTCACAGGTTCCGGGGACTGGATTCTGGAGATCGGACGTCGATCCAGGGATTATCCTGATACCAGATTAGGATTCAGAAAGGAGTTTTTCGTCTTGTTTGGGGCCTCCGCCTCATAGGGGGAAATCCACTTGCAAAATATGTCGATCGCCTTTGAACAACCCCATTCCATGCACCCTATTGGGTCATATGAAGTTCATAGAGGAGGGGTTCCCTAACTGACCCCCCGCTTTATCAGCCGACAATGAAGGCTGAGGGGACGTCACAGCTTCTCTGCAGGATTTAGTTGCTATTTCGGCTGACTTTTCCTTCTACACATGTAAAGCCCTCGCCCCCTTCCCTCCTCAGACCCTCACCGCTCCATCCCTTTTGGCCTCCAGGAGTTAAAGTTCACAACCTGCCCTGTGCTGACATCCGAAGGGGGACGAGGGGGCCACGCACCCCATCAATCACCGCAAAATGATAGGAGGACGGGAACATCTGCATCCAGAGAGAAGGGACAAGAGTTCACGGGGCAAGCAAAGTCCTGGGACATGAAATCTGGATTTTTTTAAAGAAAAATTTAAATAAAAACTTTTTACATTTTTTTTAAGGAAACCCAGCGTGCTAGTCGGAGGGGGGGCATTGCATCTGTGCGGCTAAAAAAGGTGAAGTGAAATCATGCATGCCGTGAAGTCAGCGAGGACTACATGGCCCACAATGCACTGGGCTGGGGCTATAAATACGTGGGGTCTCAGGTGGCACCGGTCGGCGGCGGCGGCCATCTGCCGGCCTCGCATTGTGTCCTGTAGGGAGGCAGCGATCGCAGGTATCGATTATCAGTTATTAAGATGTCGGCGGCCGCCCCCCTCCGGGGAGGCACAGGGGACGCAGCACAGAGGGTAATTGGGCAGCGAGATCAGGCCACACAAGTAGTAATCTATGCGCTCAGAGCTGGCCAATCAGACGCCTTGTTGAACGATTAGAATGTCAAGGGGGTCACCTGGATTTAAGGCCGGGGTCTTCATTTAACCCCCACGTTGCGTCGTCGTTTAGGCCCTTGCCCTGTTGCCCTACGCCGGGGCCAGCTCTGCACCTAATGGGTTAAAATGCTGCAACTCCCCCCTTCCATTATAGAGTGAAGGTCGCGGCGCCCCCTTTCTGTGGTCACAGAGGGTTAAACCGCTGCCACGAGGGGTACACAAAAACATGGCTGCCGCCAGCACCCTTTGTTCTCAGCGTGACTGCAGCGTGATTTTTTTTTTCTTTTTTTCGGAATCAAGGTCCAGTAGAGAAAAGAAGGGCAGAGGACAAACCAACAAAACGGGCACGGGAGGCGGGCACCGGAGGGGCACACGTGGAAGTGTTGATGTACCGCTGTGGGCAGAGGGGGGTGTGGTGACTACTCTGCTGAGCACGCTGCAAGCCCAGGGGTGTCCTCTCGCTCCCATCACCCTCCTCCCTGGCACTAGCAGCCTCCACAGTGGCCGGACATGCTGATGGCATCCGTGTGGAGGTGGGGGGGCTCGCTCCAGCCATTCATGAAGTCAGGTGCACACAATTACTGTCTAGACAGTCACCGGGGAAGGAGCCGCTGTGACGTCCCAATGGGGATACTCACCGCCGCCGTCAAACGCCTTGTAACGAGGCAGCCTGGATGATCGCCGCCGCCGCTGCCACGTGCTGCGCTCGCCCACAAACACACGCTCGCCTTATTATTTATTAACAGCCGCAGCGGAGGGGGGCAGATACTTACAGATGTTGAACATGCAGCAACACAGGAGAGGTGCACAGGTCTGAGCAATGCTCATATCCAGGAGTCTGACCCGGGGATAACCACGCGCGGGTCACCGGTGCAGAGAGCGCGGCTCAAATCAGGCGCCAAAAAGGGCGCGCAGCTGCTCAAACCGTCCACCTGCTGCAGGAAGAGCTGAGTGACGACCAATCGGGTGTCCTGTCAAATCTGCCTCGTTACCTGGCGGTATGGAAGGGTAGCCAGCAGGGTGGCCGATTACACTGACCCCTTGTGTGTTATGTAGCAGCACATCCCCTCATCCCAAACCTGAGAAAGATGGGGGGTATAGCATTAACATCGGGAGCCAAAATCGGGACTTTTAAGCCCCGGCTCAGAGACAACCCAGGAAAGCCCCCACAGCTCACCCGCTGACGTAAACTGCGTCCTCAGTGACTCGGGTCATCATATCACCCCAAGACTGTGAGCAGGGAAGAGGGGGCACACCCCAAATCTGGAATGGCGGCCACATATAGCGCTGTATATGGCCGAACGGAACGTGTAATAACTCAATAGAAAAGGCAAGGACAATGAAAATACACACGGATTTCAAGGGAAAGAAATGTGGGGCTTCCATGTGTGTTTTCTGTGCAGGTTTTTTTATTTTATGCAAGTTTTTTCATGTGTGTTTTATGCACATTTTTCATGTTTGCTGTATACGTGTTTTATGAGCATTTTCATGTGTTATGCGCATTTTTCATGTGTATTTCACGTCTTATGCATGTGGTTTTCATGTGTGCGTTTACCATGTGTGTTTTATGCAGTTTTCTATGTTTTATGCGCGCATTACATGTTTTTATATGTGCATTTTATGCATGTTTTTCATGCGTGTTTTATGCGCATTTTGGGCGACAATTTTTATCCACATAATTAAAGTTTAGAATGCGCCCGAGTATGAACCCCGTCCACATCGGGTCATATATCAGGCGCATTCTAGCGCTAGTATAACATTTCTGGCTCAGGTAAACCACTTTGAAAGTGCTCTACCTGTTCCAGCTGTAAGGCGCCTAGAAATGTCATAATGAAGCTATAAATCTATAGCTTCGTACAGTTCTAGTGCCCCCTCCCCCCAACGCATTATAAAGTGCCGCTTGTTTTTTTCATGTGTGTTTCATTTGCATTTTATGCATGTTTTTTGTGTGTGTTTTCTTCGTTTTTTTCCATGTGTTTTATGCATGTTTTTTCGTGCGCGTTTTGTGTATCTCTTTCATGTGTGTTTCACCTGCATTTTAAGCATTTTTGTGTTTTCTTCGTTTTTTCATGTGTGTTTTATGAGCATTCTATGAGTGTTTTTCACATATTTATTTTATGCATGTGTTTACATTGGTGCTTTTCCCCTGCGTTTTTTTTTTGCCATTTACTTGTGATGCGGATTTGCATGCATTTTTTTAAACATATTTTTATTACACAGAAGCATAACAAGTCAAGGTAATAACACATCAAAGGTACATTGTGCATATATTGATATCATTATAACAATTATTACAACAAACAAATATGAAACGATCCGTTATGCATGCATTTTCTGTATACCCAGCTTCATTTTGGCTATTTTGTGCCATGTTTTGCCTCGAAATACATGTATTGTGTTAACACGTAATTAAGTGCTTTTTTTGCATTCGCCATTCACTCTCCATTGTAAAATATACGCGTCTATGCCCAAAGAACTGACAGGCGCACGCGTAGTTACACGTCACATAACGTATCAAACAATGTATAAAAAGCACACTATGTACACCGTGTATTCCTGTAGAACAGAATGGTACACGATTGATGCATATTTGACGTGTATTTTGATGCACAAATGGAGTATAAAATGTGCAATTTATACAATCAAATAGATGTGGAAAAAAAAACACATGTAAACCAGCCTAATACCCACTAAGTGCATACAGAACTGAGAGGGTGGGCATTTATATAATGAAGGCAGTACAGAATTTGGAGTGTGAGGGGTCTATAGATACTGCCCCACCCCCTGATATGGTCTGCATACTCTGCAGCAGTGGGGGTCACAGGTGACAATAAGGAGTCCAGTCTACCATACCACAGCATTAGCAGGGTACAGGGACTGGTGTGAGTGGATATATACTCTGTACAGTACTGTGGACTACATTAGAGGTAAATGAACGTTAAATATACTATAAATAAACCACTTACTGCAGCAGGATCCTCTCCCTAAATCCAAGATTAATGCGTTTCATGTGTAAATGTGTTGTTTTCTGGCAAAGAACCTGTATGGGGAATACAAAGGAGGCAAAAGGGTTACTGGTGGTACCTGACCTGTGAGGTCTGCGGTCTATCATACAGGTGCGCAGTCCTATTTTTACCAATTACCACGACGACACATATTTGGTATCACAGACTGGATGCCGGGTCTGGCCATGTCCGGGGAGGGGGAAGGTGCAGGTTTCCAGCGTGATGCTTTCTGATGTATTTGTGACATTTCCATGATTGGCATACAAGCCCCGGTGAGATTTTCTCTCTATTCGGGGTGTATACAGAGGAGGGTGGGCCGGTCCCAGGAAAGGGGCCGCGTCTTTTCTGGTCTCAGGGGCGGGCGAGTAATAAGATACTCTGTAAGGCTGCGCCGTGTGCTCCTAGGTTCTGGTCCCAGGAGGGGGAAACACCTGCCAGGTTAATTTGCACTGACGCTGCTGAAATCCCAGCGAGACACGGCGGAGACAGGAGTCCTGCATAACAGGGGTCTCGCGGGGAGAATAAGCAGCCATGATCTGTGTGAGCAAACACGAGCAGAGGAGAGCGGCAGCGGAGCCACGGCGGCGGTATACACACCTGACAAGAATGTATACAGCGCCGTATATGTGACACGCCTCACTCAAGCCGGGAAGGACCAGCCAAGGTTTTGGCTTTTATTTGAACATTTTTTTTTTTTTTAAATTTTCCAATTTGTGCAATTGTACAAAATATTTTTTTTTAAGAATATTTTGTAAGGCAGAATTTTTAAGTGCACTTACTTATTCAGCTATTTATATTACAGGGGGAACAGTAAAACGAATTATTTTATGTTTGTAACCTTCCACAGTGTCAGACAGATTTTAGGGGGTGCACAAATGTGATATTTTCACCAATAAACCATAACATTAACCCCTCCCTCCCATCTTATATTATGTAGGAAGCCCCCGTGCTTTTACCCCTGGGGGCAGGAACTCCACAAACTCTGAAGTTACCTGTGGTATCAGATCCTGTGAGGTGCGGCTCCTGCTCTGACCCCCAGGGCCCAGACTCCATTGAAGAGTCCTGTGGTATCAGATCCTGTGAGGTGTGGCCCCTGTTCTGAACCCTGGGGCCCGGACTCCTCTGAAGAGTCCTGTGGTATCAGATCCTGTGAGATGCGGCCCCTGTTCTGAACCCTGGGGCCCGGACACCTCTGAAGAGTCCTGTGGTATCAGATCTTGTAAGGTGAGAGGTGTGACCCCTGCTCTGACCCCGGGGCCCGGACTCCTCTGAAGAGTCCTGTGGTATCAGATCCTGTGAGGTGTGGCCCCTGCTCTGACCCCGGGGCCCGGACTCCTCTGAAGAGTCCTGTGGTATCAGATCCTGTAAGGTATGGCCCCCGCTCTGACCCCCAGGGCCCGGACTCCTCTTAAGAGTCCTTTGGTATCAGAATCTGTGAGGTGCGACCTCCATGAATGGGGCTTGTTCTTCAGCTCTTCCCACAAACGCTTGATCTGGTTGAAATCTGAGGACCCTTTCGGTAGTAACTAACCACTGCACACCAGGGACACCCCACAAGACCGGCCCTTGTTACTCACATCTTACACTTGTCCATTTTTTCACATTTAACTTGCTGCCTAGTACATCCCCCGACAGACGCCATTGTCACCAGATAAATGTATTCACTTCAAACATGGAAACTTTCTAAATACAAAATGGCGCCATTTTTACCAAACTTTCTTCTAATTCACAAAGAAATATTTCCTTCTTGTAGACGAAATTGGCAAATGGCTAAAATCCCCCAGAAAGCAAAAATGTGGTACAAATTAGTACAATTAATTTTCACAATTAAGCAGTTTCTATTCTCTCCATATCTTGGGGTAGGTCGCTCGCTCTTTATCAGACTGGTGCAATTTAAGCCACACCCCAACCAAAAACCCATAATGGTGGTTGGGGACGAGCCACTAGCAGGGTTAAGAAAATGGTGCCAGGAGGGAGACATTTAAAAAAACTAAATAAGCGCAATATTAACTTAGAATAAAAACGAATACTATCACTGTAAGGGGATGTCACCAGTTGATTATTCAAACATGGAATTTCTTACAAAGGGGCCATTTCGGACTTTCCTCCAAGCCTCACGAAATGCAAAAGCATCCGAAATGCAAAAGTACAAAATTTAAATTAATTTCCGATTAAAATCACTCACAATTTTTAGTCGCCGCTTCTTTTGAGATGGGCTTTTGAATAATAATGTTGGGTTTTGGACGATGTTTTAAATGTGTGCTAGGGAGCGTTTTTCTCTGCGCGTTTTCTGACGCATTTTTAGAGCATTTTTTCCTGGCTATTAATTTGTATGGGTAAAAACCTTGTCCAAAAATGCGCCGAGATACACATCTAAAACCTCTTCTGAAGAAGCGTGTTTAAGGTGAGGTTTTGATGCTGTTTTTGGAGCAGAAATGCTCCGAAAACCACCTCAAAATCAGCCGTGTGGACATACCCTTATGGTATGTTCACACGGCGTGTTGAGTCCGTGTGTACATCCGTCTACCGGACCCTAAACGGACCCAAACACTCATCTAGCAATTAGCAGTGTGATTTCCATTGCTTGCAGTGTAAAACACTTATCGGCGTTCAGACGAGTGATCGCCGATGGGTCTCACTGCGTCTTTCGGATCCGTTCTAAGAATTAATATATCAGTTCTTGATCCGAAAAGACGCAGCAGGCGCCCCCATTATAACCTATACTGTGCAACCCTGCTGCAGCCAAAACACAGCCAAACACACAGCTGCATGTTGGACGCATTTTGGATCCAATTGACGCAACGGTTTTGGATGCGATATCCAGATCCAAAAATGCTGTGTGAACATACCCTTATGGTGCTTTCACACGGTGCGTATTTTTTTTTAAAAGTATTTATTTAAACAAGTTTTCACATATAAGGAAACAAAACACTGTAGATAATACAAAAGCATTCAACATACATTCTTCAAGAGATGTCGAAACAAGGTAGCACGGTGCGTTTTTGATGTGTTTTTTGTGCTGCAATGTACAGCATTAATAGCTATGCCTTCCTGCACCAAAAAAGCATCAAAAAACACGTCGAAGATGCAGTGTGAAAGGGTATGTTCACACGGCATAATTGCAGCACGCATTTTGCCACATATTTGCACATTAATACGTGCCGTAATTACAGTAATCCATAGCTCTCATAGAGAACTATGGATTATGCCTTGTCCCACCGCACGTACAATACGATCGTATTGTACGCGCGGGGAGATAAGTGACATGATCATTATTTACGGCGGTTACGCGCCGCGAGTAATGACAGTCTATGGGGCGGGTGAGCTGCTGCCCCCCGTGCTTCGGAGGTATGCGATAATCAGCGCGACTCCCAAAGTACCCGGCCTATTGTGGCGCGTACAATCCGTGCCGCAATTACGCCGTGTGAACATTGCCTAACTCTTGCCGCCCCCCATAGGGAGGGGCCTGCGGATCCACAATGTTGTCACCCAGAATTTTTACACTTGCCGGTGATTGGCGGAGAGAGCAGACGATCGTGTTATTTCCAGCCCCGTGGTTTTTTTTTTCGCGCCACGTTCTAATTCTTCACTTTTTATTATTGTCCGTTTTGTCTTCCTTGGAAATCCTGAAACAACTTTTAATCAGGCGGACTGCAAAACAATGATTTCCTATGAGAGGAAGCAGCATCTGCCGTGTGCACTCAGGAGAGAGGGTCCTGCCCCCCCCCCTCCATCCACCTCTTAACCCTTCTTCTGCCAGAAGGCGAGATCGCTGCGGGGACCTATCGCCTCACGCTGCGAACGCTTAGCCCAGCTCCTGAGACGAGCCCAAGAGGGAAGAACGCTGCTGAATCCTAATGATCAGGCAGCAGCTGCTGCGAGGCGTGGAAGGATTACTTTTCAACACTTACATCACCCCGCAAAACATAGAAAACCCCCCAAAATAAAAAAATAAAAAAAACCTCTAAGTAGAAACCCCCAATTTAGTCTTTTCTGCAAACAGAGATCGGCGTCTTCCTTGTGTCCTGAACAGAAGACAAGGAAAGCAGACAAATCTACTGTGATGTAATGAGAGAAATTTACCATTCAGGAGCCGAAGGAAGCTGGGAGGCAACATGGAGGCTCCGACGTGTATTCAGCTTTCCTGGA
Source organism: Phyllomedusa bahiana (assembly GCA_025379985.1). Taxonomy (NCBI): domain Eukaryota; kingdom Metazoa; phylum Chordata; class Amphibia; order Anura; family Hylidae; genus Phyllomedusa; species Phyllomedusa bahiana. The sequence goes on from JAODAL010020119.1 coordinate 12,788, forward strand.
GTCCGGAATAAAAAATCTGTAATGAAAGCAAACGACTATATTGTAATGTAATAAAACAGAGCTACCATTCAGGAGTCTGGGAGGCAACTGGTAAGGTTAATATTACAGCTCCACATGGCTCATCACACAGCTTTCCTAGAGTCCGGAATAGAAAATCTGTATCTTAATGGAAGTAGACAAATATATTGTATTGTAATTATACAGATTTACCATTCAGGAGCCTGGGAAAGCCGGGAGGCAACCAATGAAGACCACATTTCAGCAATAATGGGAAGTCACCCAGCTTTCCTATTGTCCAGAAAAGAGAATCTATAGCTTAAAGGGGGTTGTCTCACTACAATGATTTGTCCTGTTGCTTTCATTTTGAATTCTGTGGCGGGTTTACTGGCTTCTACTAGGCTGCAATAGAAGCCAGGTCTGTAGCTATAGCAACCGGTGCTGGCAGCCTATCATGAGAGATTAAACAGGTCTGTAGCTATGGTGACCAGCGCTGGCAGCCTATCAGGAGAGATCGAACAGGTCTGTAGCTATAGCAATCTGAGGAGCTGATGCAGCCCATACAAGAGGGGATATCTTAGAATAGGTAGGATGCTGTTAATGGACATATGACTCGTTTTTGCAAGATCTTTAACATGAAAAGCAGCAATCCTTGTAGTGAGACAACCTCTTTAATGGAAGTAGACAAATATATTGCTGCTGCTTTTTATGTTAAAGATCTTGCAGAAACAAGTCACTTTGCAATATGTGTCCATTGCCACTGTCCTACCTATTCCTAGATATCCCCTCTTGTATGGGCTGCATCAGCTCCTCAGGTCACTATAGCTACAGACCTGTTCGATCTCTCCTGAAAGGCTGCCAGCACTGGTTGCTATAGCTACAGACCCGGCTTCTACTGCAGCCTAGTGGAAGCCAGTAAACCCGCCAGAGAATTCAATGTAAAACCAAGAAAACAGGACTGAGGTGAGATGAATCATTGTAGTGAGACAACCCCTTTAAGTCTGGAATAAAAAATCTGCCATGTCAGAAAAAGAGGATTAATTTTAGTTAATGTGGTCTGTCGGGTGCTGTTTGCATTAATCAGAAATGGGTCCATTTACACCTTTGGGTGCTTTCACACGGTGTATTTTTTGCATGTTTTTATACATGTTTTTTGTGCAGGAAGGCAAAGCAATTAATGCTGTACATTGCTGCACAAAAATGTGTCCAAAAACACAGCAAAAAAACGCACCGTGTGAAAAGCACCCTTTCAATGGAGATTCTGAACAGAACCTTTCACATTATGTAAACCAAGCCTTACAGCTGCAACTGGGATCGTCACTCAGCTTTCCCAGAGTCCGGAATAGAAAATCTGCAGCTTAATGGAAGCAGACAAATACACGGTGGCATATTCTGACAGATTTACCATTCAGGAGCCCAGGAAAGCTGGGAGGCACCCAATCAAGACTACATCACAGCTCCATTGCAGATCCTGATTCAGTTTTCCCTGAATCAGAGTCATGAAATCTGCACCAAAAAAAGTAAGACAAATATATTGTGATGTAATAAGACAGATTCACCATTCAGGAGTCTGGGAAAGCTGAGAGGCAACCAATGGGGGCAACATTACAGCTCTCACATGGATTGTCACCCAGCTTTCCATAAATCCGGAATAGAAAATCTGCCATGTCAGAAAAAGAGGAGATATACTGCTGTAGAACCAGGGAGGTTTGCCATTCAGAAGTCTAGGAAAGCTGGGTAAGTGCCTATAGGTCTAGTGTTACGGCTCGTCATGCACATTTACTAGCTTTCCAGTGATAGATCTCACATAGGAGTATTGTTACAAAACAGGCAACTTCAGCAAAGCTGGGTGACAACCCCTCATGGCAGCTATTAATGAATCATTGGTCAATAGTAGATACTTACCACTACTGGAGGTGTCCCCTGCCATCAGCGGGTGTTTGTTAGTATTTCTGTGTCTGGGAAAGCTGGGTGACAGACCTCATAACTGCAATAAATGAAGACATATTATTGCCAATATATTTGCATTCAGGAGTCTGGGAAAGATGGGTCACTACTTCTACCGCTGCTACGATTACAGCAAGATTTGTTGTCGCCCAACTTTCCCCTAAGAAAAACCCCCCACAGATTTCAATGTGGGGAACAGGATGACTCGATGCCTCACCGAGTACTAAATGCAGTAATGTTATAGGGAAAAACCACATGTGAAACAAACAAAAAAAAACACAAACCTCAGAGAAGTCACATCAAGAGCACAGCAACACGGCCGATATTCATAGGGGTACAACGAAAAACATGTCACCCAGCTTTCCTAGAGTCTGGAATATAGAATCTGCAGCTTAATAAAAGCAGACAAGTATATTGTGACAAAGCAGATTTACCATTCAGGAGTCCGGGAAAGCTGGGAGGCAACCAATGAGGTCAATATAACAGCTCACACATGGGTTGCTACACAGCTTTCCAAGAGTCCAGAAAAGAGAATTTGGGGCTTAATAGAAAAAGACAAACATATTGTAACATAATAAGGCAGATTTACCGTTCAGGAGTCTGGGAAAGCTGGGAAGCAACCAATAAAGACCACTTTAGGATTGGTTTACACTGGTGTCGGAGGTTCCGTTCGGAATTTCCATTGCAAGTTCTAAATGGGAATGGATCGTCACCCAGCTTTCCAAGAGTCCGGAATCTTAAATCTGTAGCAAAGTGGAAGCAGACAAATATACTGTGACGTAATATGATAGATTTGCCATTAAGGAGTCTAGGAAAGCTTGGAGGCAACCATACAGGTCGACTCTACAACTCCAACATGGATCGTCACCCAGCTTTCCGAGAGTCCGGAATCTTAAATCTGTAGCAACGTAGAAGCAGATAAATATACTGTGATGTAATATGATAAATTTACCATTCAGGAGACCAGGAAAGCTGGGAAGCAACCAATATATTCAACGTTACGGCTCTACCATGAATTGTCTAGAGCTTTTCTAGAGTCTGGAAAAGAGAATCTGCAGCTCAATAGAAGTAGACAAATAGACTGTGATGTAATAAGACAGTTACCATTCAGGAGCCTAGGAAAGCTTGGAGGCAACCATACAGGTCGACTCTACAACTCCAACATGGATCGTCACCCAGCTTTCCTAGAGTCCGGAATCTTAAATCTGTAGCAAAGTAGAAGCAGATAAATATACTGTGATGTAATATGATAGATTTACCATTCAGGAGCCCAGGAAAGCTGGGAGGCAGGCAATACATTCAACATTACGGCTCTAACATGAATGGTCTAGAGCTTTTCTAGAGTCTGGAGAAGAGAATCTGCAGCTCGATAGAAGAGGACAAATAGACTGCGATGTAATAAGACAGATTTACCATTCAGGAGACCAGGAAAGCTGGGAAGCAACCATTAAGGTTGACACTATAATTTCAAGAAGGATCTTCACACAGCTTTTCTCGAGTCCAGAATAGTAAATTTGTATCAAAATTTAAGAAGACAAATATATTGCAACAGAATAAGACCGATTTACTGTTCAGGAGTCTGGGAAAGCTGGGAGGCAACCCTTAAAGACCACATGACATGGATTGTCACCCAGCTTTTCTAGAGACCCAAGACAGCATCAGGATCCAGCGCCCCCAATGACGTCACTCATCCCAAGTGAACTGCCCTGGGATATCAGCTCAAGCTTCTATATCGGACGGATGACCGTAATAAGATGACACATCGGTGGCCGAGGAGGAGGAGGAGATGTCTGATACTGAATCTGCTGATCCACACCAGGCAGCAGCGAGTAGGGTGATGTCATCAAGCAACTCCAGAAGGATGACATCATCAGCAGAAGAAAGGGAAAAAAAAATACATAAACATGGTATGAGATCAGCAAATAAATATAAAGCACAGAGGGAAGCGAGTGAGTGCACCGGCCCACATGTGACCCACGGTTGTGTCCAGACAGCACAAATAACATAGAAACAGAACAAACATAAAAGGAGTCCCTAACTGACTATATCTGTTTCTGGGAAAGCTGGGTGACATTCATTATAGCCGCAATTATAGCCGCATTGTCGGCAGAAATGACATTGAAAAATTGCATCTAGAATTTAACAAAACTACAAAAAATTAGCCCCCAATTTTTTTTTTATTTCACCTGTGTCCCCAATAACCTTACTGATACTCCAAATCCCCTGAAATGTCCCCAACAAGTTATGTATCACTATATCGCTGCAAGACCCTCTCTGAGATGCAGATGAAGCCCTCAAAAATTTTAAATTTAACCCGTCACCAAAAACCTCCCTTATCCTTCAAATCCCCCTGAACGTCCCCAACATACAACCTCCCCAAAATATAAATGTACTCCCAAAATATTCCTAAAAAAACCCAAAACACTCAATTTTACCCCAAATTGTTTATCCCCAAATAATAAGTCATGTTCGACACCCCCCCCCTCCCCCAACCCCTAAAAAGAAAAAAGTTCTAGTCAATGAAGGTCACTTTTCGGCAGCGGCAATGGACCCCCCTTCCCTGCACTATCTACGGCATCAGTGACACAAGTGATATTTTACACGGATCCTTTTATCAGGAGTTTGTCGCAGTCAGACGCAGCCTCTCACGTCAGCGCCATTTTGCTTTTGTTAAATTGAGATTTGTGGGTCACAGTATTGTGTGCACTTTCTTAGAGCTTGTTCACACGCAGTTTTCACTCCGTGTTACAAGCGCTTTTAGGATCCATCATGGGGACCGACAGGACGGAACCAGAGACGGATCTAACAATTAGCAGTGAGATTATCACTGCCGTCTATGACTAACACGCAGCGGCGTACACATGAGAGAACTCCGCTGCGTGTTTCAAAAGCGCCGCTCGGGTCCGTCTTGAAAAGAATTGACATGTAATTCTTTTCACGCCGGACCCGCGCGGGCGGGCGAACCAGCCCTTATGGCGTTTGTTTGGAGGGTAAAAACAACCCAATTGATAATGCAAGGTTCACTTCTCTTTGTACGTTTAGCGAGCAGGCCAGGAATGCTCCCACTGTGTACATATCTATAGTATTGTATTATTATATTATTTTTTGGAGGTAATTTTTTTGTAAAGTTTTGTCAAATTCTTGTTGCAATTTTTGCACCTATAGTATCATATGGCGCAACAGAGGCAAAAAGTGCGTCCTTTTTGAGCCAGTATATGTCTGTATACTGGAAAAAAAAAAAAAGTATAACCTAGCGCAGGAGCCTACACTTTTAAATACAACACCATTCAGAAAAAAGTGGGTCCTTATGAGTGACAGAGGCATCAACTTAACCTATATGTCATAGCGCGTGCGATAAACGTGAGCCAATAACATGCTGGGAACCGAGCCAAATATTTTCCTATTATGTTGCACTACTTTTCTATCATTGATAAAATGAATACATAAGCCGTAACCTTGGGCCGTCCATACACCCTATCCCTCCTCCATATTACTCCTATCCCTCCATTATATCTCACCTCGACCTTCAATGAACATTCAAGATCAGACCCCATTTAACGACCCGACCCACCCTGAACCCCAAAAACCTGCTCAGCTACAAGATTTATTTAGTAAGGTGTGAGGTACAACTCCAAATACACCCACTTCCTGCATCAAACCCCCATAATTACACTCTGTCCTCAGTACTTATCTCACCCCACACCCTAAAATACACCCCCATTATATGTCCCCCAATATTCCTTCAAATTACCTCACTCCCCATACTTCCAAGCCATCATATCCAGCATAATCCTCCTCATCACTGCTCCAGGACAATACCCCAATGTCACCGCAGTCACCCCTCCAGGCCCCCCTCACAGCACCAGCCATTCCTTACTGCCCCCTCATCTTCATATTACCCCAACTAACTGCCCCAGAGTCCTCATTACCCCTTCAGCTAAAAATTTACCCAAAATTTTCCTCTCCACCCCCGGCCCGTAATTTTCTTTTCCCCTCCATTACACCTCACCCTGGTCCTTACTGTGCTCTCCATATCCAGGCCCCCACACACACTGCCCCCCCGCCTCCCAAACCATAGCCCCCCAAAAACGCCCTCCCGGGCCCCCCTATTCAACCCCCCCACCACTGCCCTCCTGGGCCCCATATCCGGCCCCCCCACACACGCCCTCCTGGACCCCATACCCCCCCCACACTGCCCTCCCGGACCTCCATATCCAGGCCCCCCCCACACACTGCCCTCCTGGACCTCCATATCCAGCCCCCCCACACACTGCCCTCCTGGACCTCCATATCCATACCTCCCCCCACACACACACTGCCCTCCTGGACCTCCATATCCACCCCCCCCAAAACAACTGCCCCCGAACCCCATACCACCCCTCCACACACGCCCTCCCGACCTCTATATCCATACCCCCCCCCCCACAGCTCTCCTGAACCCATACCAGCCCCCCCCAAACACTGCCCTCCTGGACCTCCATATCCAGGCCCCCCCACACACACTGCCCTGCTGGACCTCCATATCCAGGCCCCCCCCACACACTGCCCTCCCGGACCTCCATATCCATACCCCCCCACACACTGCCCCGGGACCTCCAATCCAGCCCCCCCGCACACGCCCCCTGGACCCCCATACCCCCCCCCCCACACACTGCCCTCCTGGACCTCCATATCCATACCCACCACACACTGCCCTCCTGGACCTCCATATCCATACCCCCCCCCCACACACTGCCCTCCTGGACCTCCATATCCATACCCCCCCCCACGGCCCTCCTGGGTCTCCCAAAACCCCTCCAGATAAAAGATATACCTCAGAAATACAGCTCCACATATATCTGCACCAAACCTGACAACTACACACCCTAAAATACAGTCCCCACTATATGCCTCAAACATTCCTTCACAGATGGAGCCGCTCTCCTCCCAATGTCCCCCAATTTCCTCCCCCCCCCCCCCCCCAACTTCCAAACCATCATATCCTCTATAATCCTTCATCACTGCTCCAGCATGAGGCTATGTCTACACAACAATGGTAAAATGCCTCGGATTCTGTTACATGGATTTTATCATCACGTTACCCCAGTTTTTGCCGCGGATTTTGCAGTCGGTTTTTGCACCAAGTACATTGAACTGTAGGAGACTCCTCTGTAACGCACCGGATTGTAGAGCACAATTTTTTTGAGTCCGGCGGTTTTAGAATCCAAACAATAGAAAATCCAAGCTGTGTAGATTAAGCTAAATTTTGTCCATTGAATCTATTGGACAAAACGACAAAACCAGCGCTGTGAATAGGCCCAAACACCCCGAAAACCGTAACCCCTCCCGGCCCCTCTCTCAGCCCCAGTTACTCTCCCCTGTCCCCTCACTTCACCCCTACTAACTGCCACAGAGTTCGCATTACCACCACAAAAAAATTTACCTGAAATTCCTCACCAGACCTACCTCCTCCCCAATGCCCCCAAGACCCCATCGTCATTGGAGCCCCCCCGATATCATCCCCGAACACCACGACAGCAGCCCTTCTCTCCAACCACCTGACCCCCCAAAACCTCCTCACTGTCCCCACATATCCGTTCCCCTCCAATCATCCGACCCCCCAAAATTTCCTCGCTGTCACCCCAAAACCAACCTCTAAACCCACCGCCCCCCCAAAAAACCTCCTCCCGTCCCCATATCCAGACCTCTCCAACCACCTGACCCCCCAAAACCTCCTCACTGTCCCCCATATCCAGTCCTCTCCAATCATCCGACCCCCCCCAAACCGCCTCCCTGTCCCCACATCCAGACCTCTCCAACCACCCGACCCCCCAAAACCTCCTCACTGTCCCACATATTCAGACCTCTCCAACCCCCTGACTCCCCATGTACCTCCCACCTGAATAGACCTGAATACACTGCGCCTGCAACAAACCCTCATAATTATCCTCCTCAGTACGAAGGTCACTCCACATCCCCGAATACGGCCCCCAATATTCCTTTGCAGATGGAGCCCCTCTCCTCGAAATATCCCAGAATCCCTCCCGTCTCATTTACCGCATTCCTTTCACCCAAACTGCCCCCACATCCTCCAATCAGACCCCTCTATTTATACCTGTACTCACCCCCATTCCTCCTCACATCACCTCAGTGACTACCCCATTATATAACTGCCCCCCAACCTTACGTTATTACCCCCTCAGTGCAGCGCCCAAACTACCTACACCTCAAAACCTCAGTTACCCCAGCTTCACCCCCAGCCCTATACGCCCAACTTTCCAAACCCTCCTCATTCCTATCCCTCCAGGCTCAACAACTACTCGCACCCTCACTCCTAGGATCCACAACAGCCCCTCACATCTCCCACCTACACCCCAAACCCCACTTCCCACTGTACAACTGCCCCGAACTCAGACACACCACAAACTCCTCCTGCCTCCCTATAGAATCCCTATGACCCCTTCAAGTGACCCCACTAACCCCTTCTCCTACCACCCCAGCACCCCTATTCCCCCTCTCACATCAGCTCCCTACAACCCAGACCCCCATCCCTATTACCCAAGTTACCCCTTCTCCCTCCTACAGCTACCCACAATCCCTTATACCCTGCTATCACCTCTCTGCACCCCAGAATCTCTATTACCTCCCATATCACCCACTAACCCTATTGCCCCCATATGACCCTGCCCCCACAATGTTACATCCTGATATCACCTCTCTGCACCTCAGAATCCTTAATACCCCCACATCACCCCACAATCCCTGCTATCACCTGTACCCCAGAATCTCTCACCCCAACCCAGCATCTCACGATCCCTATTACATTCTATCACCCCTCTGCACCACACTAACCCTGTTATCCCCATATCACCCTACTCAGCCCCCTACACCCCACTATCCCTATTACTCACTGGCATCACCTCTGTGCACCCCACGACCCCTCATACCCCCTGCTACACCCCTTTTTGTGACCCCACTACCCCATTATCCCTGGCATCACCTCTGTCACCCCACTACCCCATTACTCCCGGGGATCACCCCGTGCACCCCCCTACCCCTATTACCCCCCGCTATCACCTCTGTCACCCCCCAAAACCCCATTACTCCCTGTATCACCTCTTACCCCATATCCCCAATTTCCCCGGCATCCCTCTGGCACCCACTACCCCCCATTACTCCCTCTATCACCCTGGCACCCCACTACCCCTACTCCACCCTGCTATCACCTCTTTCACCCCCCTACCCCTATTCCCCCCTCTACACCTCTGGCACCCCCCACCCCCATTACTCCCTCTACACCTCTGTGCACCCCACTACCCCTATTAGACCCTGCTATCACCTCTGTGCACCCCACACCCCCATTACCCCTGGCATCACCTCTGTGCCCCCACACCCTATTACTCCCAGGCATCACCACAGTGCACCCCACTACCCCTATTCTCCCTATCACCTCTGGCCCCCACTCCCCCTTTTCCCTGCTATCACCTCTGGCACCCCCCTAAACCCCTATTAAAAACCCCCCTATCACCTCGTGCCCCCCTACCCCTATTTCCCCCACATATCACCTCTGTGCACCCCACTACCCCTATTACACCCTGGCATCACCACTGTTCACCCCCAACTCCCTATTACACCCTGCTATCACCCCGGCACCCACTACCCCCATTACTCCCTGCTATCCCTCTGTACCCCCCCATCCCTATTACTCCCTGGCATCACCTCTGTGCACCCCACTACCCCTATTACTCCCTGCTATCACCTCTGTGCACCCCACTATCCCTATTACCCCCTGCTATCACCTCTGTGCACCCCACTATCCCTATTACCCCTGCTATCACCTCTGTGCACCCCACTACCCCTATTACTCCCTGCTATCACCTCTGTGCACCCCACTACCCCTATTACTCCCTGCTATCACCTCTGTGCACCCCACTATCCCTATTACTCCCTGGCATCACCTCTGTGCACCCACTACCCCTATTACTCCCTGCTATCACCTCTGTGCACCCCACTACCCCTATTACCCCCTGCTATCACCTCTGTGCACCCCACTACCACTATTACCCCCTGCTATCACCTCTGTGCACCCCACTACCCCTATTACTCCCTGCTATCACCTCTGTGCACCCCACTACCCCTATTACTCCCTGGCATCACCTCTGTGCACCCCACTATCCCTATTACTCCCTGGCATCACCTCTGTGCACCCCACTACCCCTATTACCCCCTGCTATCACCTCTGTGCACCCCACTACCCCTATTACTCCCTGCTATCACCTCTGTGCACCCCACTACCCCTATTACTCCCTGCTATCACCTCTGTGCACCCCACTACCCCTATTACTCCCTGGCATCACCTCTGTGCACCCCACTACCCCTATTACTCCCTGCTATCACCTCTGTGCACCCCACTACCCCTATTACTCCCTGCTATCACCTCTGTGCACCCCACTACCCCTATTACTCCCTGCTATCACCTCTGTGCACCCCACTACCCCTATTACCCCCTGCTATCACCTCTGTGCACCCCACTACCCCTATTACTCCCTGCTATCACCTCTGTGCACCCCACTATCCCTATTACTCCCTGGCATCACCTCTGTGCACCCACTACCCCTATTACTCCCTGCTATCACCTCTGTGCACCCCACTACCCCTATTACTCCCTGCTATCACCTCTGTGCACCCCACTACCCCTATTACCCCCTGCTATCACCTCTGTGCACCCCACTACCCCTATTACTCCCTGCTATCACCTCTGTGCACCCCACTACCCCTATTACTCCCTATCACCTCTGTGCACCCCTACCCCAATTAGCCCTATCACCTCTGTGCACCTCACTACCCATTACTCCTGCTTTAATCACCCTCTGTGAAACCCCACTACCCCTATTACTCCCTGCTATCACCTCTGTGCACCCCACTACCCCTATTACCCCCTGCTATCACCTCTGTGCACCCCACTATCCCTATTACCCCCATATCACCTCTGTGCACCCCACTACCCCTATTACTCCCTGCTATCACCTCTGTGCACCCCACTATCCCTATTACCCCCATATCACCGCTGTGCACCCCACTATCCCATTTTAAACCCCGCTATCACCTCTGTCCCACCCCACTACCCCTATTACTCCCTGCTATCACCTCGGTGCACCCCACTACCCCTATTACTCCCTGCTATCACCTCATTGCACCCCACTAACCCTATTACCCCCTGCTATCACCTCTGTGCACCCCCCTACCCCTATTACTCCCTGCAATCCCTCGTGCACCCCACTACCCCTATTACTCCCTATCACCTCTGTGCACCCCACTATCCCTATTACCCCCTGCTATCACCTCTGTGCACCCCACTACCCCTATTACTCCCTGCTATCACCTCTGTGCACCCCACTACCCCTATTACTCCCTGCTATCACCTCTGTGCACCCCACTACCCCTATTACCCCCTGCTATCACCTCTGTGCACCCCACTACCCCTATTACTCCCTGCTATCACCTCTGTGCACCCCACTACCCCTATTACCCCCTGCTATCACCTCTGTGCACCCCACTACCCCTATTACCCCCTGCTATCACCTCTGTGCACCCCACTACCCCTATTACTCCCTGCTATCACCTCTGTGCACCCCACTACCCCTATTACTCCCTGCTATCACCTCTGTGCACCCCACTACCCCTATTACTCCCTGCTATCACCTCTGTGCACCCCACTACCCCCTGCTATCACCTCTGTGCACCCCACTACCCCTATTACCCCCTGCTATCACCTCTGTGCACCCCACTACCCCTACTCCCCCCTTTCCTGAACACTTGCCCCGATCCTTGAGCCCCAATATCACCAGCCCCTCACCTGCCCCCATCCCCCCAGCAGCTCCCGAAACTTCTCCTCCCCCCACCCCGCGCTCCTGCAGGAAACTTAGTCCCCTCCTCCTCCTCCTGCCCCCCCGCGCGTGCTGCTGCCGGCGCCGGACTACAACTCCCAGCGTGCCCCGCGCCGCCTGTCATGGAGCAGGCAGGGAATTTCAAACAAAAGAGTTTGGTCGCACGCTGCCGCCGCGGGGCGTGTCGTGTGCGGCCGCGGGGCGTGTCGGGGCGGGGCCTGGGGGTGGCGTGCTGCCTCCTCCCTCCTCCTCTCGCACTGTCTCCCTCTCTCTCTCTCCTCTGGTTCCTCTCTCTTGCCCCTCTTCTTTGTTCCCTAGCCTTTGTTAGCCATGCCTAGCCTGGTGGTATCAGGGATGATGGAAAGGAATGGGCATGGCATGGCAGACCTCACCAAGGACAGGGTGCTGGAGGACGACCGAGCCCTGCAGATCGCCCTGGACCAACTCTGCCTGCTGGGGCTGGGGGAGACCGAGGAGGACAGCAACAACAACAACAACAGCAGCAGCACCAACAGCAGCAGCAGCTCCGGCGGCGGCCAGCACCCCCAGAAAGCGGGCGAGAGCAAGCTGTGCGCCCTCTACAAGGAGGCAGAGCTGCGCCTCAAGAGCTCCAACACCACGGAGTGCGTGCCCGTGCCCAGCTCCGAACACGTGGCCGAGATTGTGGGCAGGCAAGGTGAGTGCGCTCCTTTGTCTCTGCCACCGGGCACCCACCTACCCTGCTACCTGGCCCCCTGGGACCTCCTTATCTGCACCACCCCTGGCACCCACATCCCTACCTGCCCCCTGGCACCCTCCATAGCTGCCCCCACCCTCCTACCTGCCCCCTTACCTAACCTTCCACCTGCACCCCCCCCCCCTGGCACCTCCATACCTGCCGCCCTTGGGGCTCCCCAACCTGACCTCTCCACCCCTCACCTACTCCCCTGGACTACCCCCATTACCCCCTCCCACTATCCTCTTACCTACCTGGCACCTGGTACCTACCCCCTTACTTGCCCCTACCTACCCGGCACCTTGGACCTACCCCCTTACTTGCCCCCTAACCTACTCCTCTACCTACCCCTCCTGATACCACCCTTACTTGCCCCCTCCATCACCATCTTACTTACCCCCTACCTGCCCCCAGGTACCTCAATACCTACCCCCTTACTTGCCACCTAACCTACTCCTCTACCTGCCCCTTCTGATACCCCGCCTTACCTGCCCCCACCAGCACCTTCTTGCTCTCCCCCCCCCGCCCTCCTGGCACCTCTGTCCCTACGCCCCCTACTTGCCCCTTCTTGCAGTCCCCCTTGCCCTCCGCTTTGTTTGCATCCAGATACATTGTGGCACCTTCCCATTTGTGACAATATTTGGGGGCCTTTGTGTTGTCTCCATTCCGTAACACACGCTGCACCTCCCTCCCCCACTGCCCAAAACAAAGGGTTGTCAAAAAAAACTTCCCCCCCGGCGGCTGCATTGTTGTCGGAGGGGCTGCTTTTGTTTGGGGCTGCCGCCCCCTCCGCTCCCCCCTGATGCAGTGCGTCCTGTGCCGGCTGTGTTGGGGGGCTGTTATTTGGGGGTGCCCATGTGGCTGCTGAGCCTTTTGTTGTCTCTCTCATTGTCTCGGGCATGTGGGCACTTCCTGCGAGAGATGCTGTGGGAAAAGTTTATGTAAGGATACGCTGCTGCTGCTGCAGACTGTCTGTGGCGAGCAGCCTCCCCGCGCGGGTGCAGGGTGCTCGGCGGAGGGTCGCCTTTGTTTAGGAGTCCTAAGTGCTGATGCTTGGAGGGAAGGGGGGGGGGGGTCCGGGAAGGGGATGCTGAGGCTCCTCGGTGACTTTGGGACCCGCACAACTTCCTTGGATATCATGTGATTCCGCTCCGAGGAGTTGGGGGGGAAAACTCGTCGCTGTCTCTGCCCCGGAGCCTTATTTTTTGAAGCCAGGCTTTTGTTCTCAGGGATTAGGGGAGGACTTGTCAGGGTTAAAATGATACCACACCCACCTTCCCCGCACACCAGCGTCCCCAGTGAGGAGGTTTAGGGATGGATGGATCCCCGCACCCTCCAATATTGGGGCAGAATCTTCTAAGTCTGACCCGCAGAGCTGACACTCCATGTCGGAGGTCTGCCCTAACCCCAGGCACTCGGAGCGACCAGGTCCCCGCAATGTGGCTGGGTCTCTCCGAGAGAGGCGAGAAGTTTTTGGTGGGTGTGTGCAGGAGCTGACATGTCTCTGGAGCCCAACTCTGATGTGGGCTCCATCACCCTCCCTGATGGGGTGTCTTGTCTGGCTCCTTGGGGGGGGGTGACATAATCTGGGTCAGGAGGTCGGTGTCAGATTTGGGCTCCCATGTGTGTAACCCTTACCCTCTGCGGATGTGGGGGGCTGCGGTAAGCGAGGGACGTCTTCTCCGGACCCCCTCGTCTCCACCTTGATGAATATGACATCACCCTAGATTTTCGCATTGTCCTTTATTACATGTTCTGGGCACTTGATGCCCGACCGTCACCATGACTGGGCACCCGGGGAGGAGGAATGCCCTCCGACCCCCTTCGCCATCTTGCCGCACACACCCACTCCAAGACCCAAAAAAAAAAGGCGTTTTGCTCCTTCTAAGCCTATTGTGCCATCACGGCCAGCACCAGCTCGGTGAACTTTGAGCCGGAGCCCACGAGAGCTGTCAAGTTGGGTCTTTGTTCCGCGCCGCACGTGCTCTCATCATGGTTGTAATTAAGCCACGCTTCCTTCCCAGCACCCCCCCCCCCCAAAAAAAATAACAAACCTTCATACCACCCAGTAGAGAGAAGATGGCACCGGGCACCCAAACACGACCTGAGCCATGTGCCACAACAAAAGCCTGCTGCTCGTGCGAGCAGACGGCGTGTCGGGAGCCCCAGCAACTCTCGTAGTAACAGATCATTTGGGTGTCTCGTACGCAGCCGTTGTGTCTCGGAAATGGCTGTGGAGACGATGAGTTGTGGGCACTTGTCAAATTCTGCCACTGCGGGCGGTGGGCATTGTTCTGGAGGAGCCACGGTCGGCGGCTTTGCTCAGTTTTGTGCCGTGCATCCCGAAATTTATTATTTTTTTTTTTTCCTGCCTGCAAGGCACCCAGCAACCTGTGTGTGTGGTGGTGCGGCGTGGTGCTGTAGTGCAGGAAGTGAGCTTGTGCAGGCTCTTTGTCTGGAGAGATACAGACTTTTCTCTTCTGCACATGTGCTACCGAGATGCAGAAATTGTCCCAGCTTTTGTCTGGAGGAGCAACAAAAAAAACCCCAACCCTCCCCACCAGTCTGTCCAGCCAGGGGCGTCCACCCCAAGAAGGGGGCTTGCTTCAACCCTTCACCTCCCAAATCTTCGGAACCCCCATATACCTAGAAGTCAGTGGTGACCCGGCTGTAGGAGCTGGGCCTAAAAAATGTTTTGTAGTAGAGGCACGGCTGCTTCTTGTGAACAAAGGGACCATGGAGATGTTCGGGGTCTACAACCCGAAAGTGCTGCAAGGTCTCCACAACTCTTCCAAGTGCTCTTTAGTAGCCCAAGCCCCCTCTGATGCCCGAGGAAGGTTGAGGTCAGGAGTCTCCTCTCTTAATTTTTTTGCATTGGGTCCGTAAACTTTGCCCAAATCCCAATTTCTGGTTGGGGTTTGAGCGGCCTTTGTCGTTGGCCGAGATGACAACAAGACAAAAGGTAGAATTTGCACCATTTTTATTTTTTTTTTTGTTCAAGCGTGCGTTATGCGCAGGTTGTATCGAAAACAGTTAGGGGGGTGTGGTCCTTATTTTACAGTCGCGGAGAGAGCCATGCGTGTTTCTAGGAAGGCATTGCAGAGGAGAGCAGCAGACGTTTCGGAATCGAGGGGGCGGGGGTCGCTGTGCCTCCCGATTTATTTATTTCAGGCTCTCTTTTTTTCTGGACCAGTTTTACGATTTCATTGTTTTTTTTAAATTACATTTTTTTGTGACTGGTTCTTGAAGGGGCAAAGATCTCATCTGTGTTGGGTTTAGACCTTTTTCTCAAGGTGGAGAAGTGATTTTCGGTGTCTATTGTGTCGGGAATCAATTCCTGGGTGGGAGTGACTGCGTGTCATTGGAATCAAACATAAAAAGGGGGCGTTGTTGCTGAGGACACTAAGTTGTTGTGTTTTTTCTGTAAATTTCCAATTCTAAATCTAAATTTTGTAAATTGTTGACATTTTTGCCCCCCCCCCCCCTCTTCCCACCCCGTTACGAGCGCCCGGAAAAATTAGACGGGTCCGATTCCCCATGAAAAATTTCACCATTGAGAACGGTCGTTCATTGTGAATTTTAATCGAAGTGAATGAAGCGGTTACGGCTCTTTTATTCAGAATATTCCAGGGATCTTGACGTTGGCAGTATTGGCATGCACGTGGCTTGGCGCTGCGTCTATAGATCTTAATGACTCTCTGCAGCACCCCCTTAGAAACCCAGATCTTAGCAATTATATCAGTCATCTCTCTGATAGGAGGATCCTGCCATTGGTGGTTTAGATGGGGTGGTGGCGTGGGTGGGCGTGGTGTTGGTTGGCAGCGGCATACTCACGCGGTCAGCGGAGCAGGCGCAATGTTGGTAAACACATGGCACACTTTGGCGTGGAGCAACATTTTGATGGGAACGTGGAGTGACACCTACTGCTTTAACTCTTCAGGCTTATTCCCAATTTTGTAACCCGATCTGCCACGTGCAGACAGTTACTCTACTTTAAGACTTACTTAAATTTGCATAGACTTTATTTTTTCCCCCAAAAAATTTGGTTTATTTAGAACCCAAGCTTAACGTGAACCCTTAGGAATTCATGTCTGGTCATGTTCTTGTGTCTGGTCGTGTTCGTCTTTTGTCTTCTTCGTGTCTGGTCGTGTCCTCCTCGTGTCTGGTCGTGTCCTCCTCGTGTCTGGTCGTGTTCTTACTTTTTTTTTTGTAAACATAATTTTTATAAAATTTTACAATAACAAAAACATACAATAACGGTCCAATAGATGAGATACCACTTGATACACAAAGAAATATAAGGCATCATTACTACAGATAAGAAAAGTACTAAGCAATGAAAGTACAAAATAGCACTAATGACATACTTTGGCATCAAAATAATAAGGATGAAGCAAAAGACAGCTCCATCTTCACTAAAGAATGAAAACAAAAAATAATAAAAAAGTAAACCCGCCCCCCCTCCAAAAAAAAAGACAGAACAGTGGTACCCATACGCAGTTATGTATAAGAGACATAATCACATACACCTATGTAATCAAGTAAGGTCTGGAATAAAAGGTGAAAACAAATAATGTGCTGTGAGATAGTCAGACAGCCCCCGCCCCATGGTCGTGTTCTCCTTGTCTTCCTCGTGTCTGGTCGTGTTCTCCTTGTGTCTTCCTCGTGTCTGGTCGTGTTCTCCTTGTGTCTTCCTCGTGTCTGGTCGTGTTCTCCTGGCGCTTCTCCCGCGCCTCCGGTCGTGTTCTCCTGGCGTCTTCCTCGCGGGTCTTGTCGTGTTCTCCTTGTGGCTTCCTCGCGTCTGGTCGTGTTCTCCTTGCGGCTTCCTCGCGTCTGGTCGTGTTCTCCTGGCGG
The DNA here is from genome assembly GCA_025379985.1 of Phyllomedusa bahiana. Classification (NCBI taxonomy): domain Eukaryota; kingdom Metazoa; phylum Chordata; class Amphibia; order Anura; family Hylidae; genus Phyllomedusa; species Phyllomedusa bahiana. The sequence continues at coordinate 30,167 of JAODAL010020119.1, forward strand.
CTTCCTCGCGTCTGGTCGTGTTCTCCTGGCGGCTTCCTCGCGCCTCAGGTCGTGTTCTCCTGGCGGCTTCCTCGCGCGTCTGGTCGTGTTCTCCTGGCGGCTTCCTCGCGCGTCTGGTCGTGTTCCCCTCGCGCGGCTTCCTCGCGCGTCTTGGTCGTGTTCCCCTCGCGCGGCTTACTCGCGCGTCTTGGTCGTGTTCCCCTCGCGCGGCTTACTCGCCGTCTGGTCGTGTTTCCCCTCGCGCGGCTTACCCCGCGCTCTTGGTCGTGTTTCCCCCTGCGCGCTTACTCGCGCGTCCTGGTCGTGTTTCCCCCGCGCGGCTTACTCGCGCGTCCCCTTGGTTCTGGTTCCCCTCGCGCGGCTTACTCCCCGCTCTGGTCGTGTTCCCCTCGCGCGGCTTACTCCCCCGCGCTTGGTCGTGTTCCCCCCTTTGCGCGTCTTTTCTCCGCGTCTTTGTCCCCTGTTTCCCCTCGCGCGGCTTACTCGCGCGTCTTGGTCGTGTTCCCCTCGCGCGGCTTACTCGCGCGTCTTGGTCGTGTTCCCCTCGCGCGGCTTACTCGCGCGTCTTGGTCGTGTTCCCCTCGGCCGGCTTACCTCGCCCGGTCTTGGTCCCGTTGTTTCCCTCCGCGCGGCTTAACTCGCGCGTCTTGGTCGTGTTCCCCTCGCGCGGCTTACCCGCGCCCTCTGGGCGTGTCCCTCGCGCGGCTTACTCGCGCGTCTTGGTCGTGTTCCCTTTGCGCGGGCTTACCCCCGCGGGGTCCTTGGTCCGTGTTCCCCTCGCCGGGCTTACTCCGCGTCTTGGTCGTGTCCCCTCGCGCGGCTTACTCGCGCGTCTGGTCGTGTCCCCTCGGCGGCTTACTCGCGCGTCTGGTCGTGTTTTCCCCTCGCGCCTTTCTCGCGCTCTTGGTCGTTTCCCCTCCCCGCGGCTTACTCGCCCCCCGCGTCTTGGTCGGTTCCCCTCCGCGCGGCTTACTCCGCGGGGTCTTGGTCGTGGGTTTCCCCCTCGCGCGGCTTACTCGCGCGTCTGGTCGGTTCCCTGCGCGGTTCTCGCGCGCTGGTCGGTCCCCTCGCGCGGCTTTTCTCGCGCGTCTTGGTCGTGTTTCCCCCCGCGCGGCTTACTCCGCGCGTCTTGGTCGGTTCCCCTCGCGCGGACTTACTCGCGCGTCCTTTGGGTTCCCCTGTTCCCCTCGCGCGGCTTCCTGCGCGTCTTGGTCGTGTTCCCCACGCGCGGGTCTTACTCGCGCGTCCCTTTGGCGTGTTCCCCTCGCGGCGGCTTACTCGCGCTCTTGGTCGTGTTCCCCTCGCGCGGCTTACTCGCGCGTCTTGGTCGTGTTCCCCTCGCGCGGCTTACTCGCGCGTCTTGGTCGTGTTCCCCTCGCGCGGCTTACTCGCGCGTCTTGGTCGTGTTCCCCTCGCGCGGCGTACTCGCGCGTCTTGGTCGTGGTCCCCTCGCGCGGCTTACTCGCCCGTCTTGGTCGGGGTCCCCTCGCGCGGCTGACTCGCGCGGCTTGGTCGTGTTCCCCTCGCGCGGCTAACTCGCGCGGCTTACTCGCGCGTCTTCCTCGTGTTCCCCTCGCGGACTTTCCAAAAGTTCATTCATGGTTTGAAATCTAGAGCTGGAGAACCTACAAGGTTTAAGTGGCGTCTATGTAGTATCTTAGACATTCGCGTACTAAGTTTGCCACTTTTTTGTTTTATGGACCTCGGCAGGGGGGACGCCTATGTCTGCGTATAGGACATCTGGTTACTACAACTTATCTGCCTGCCATACGAGCCGTGTGAGCATCTGGCCACTGCGCTATCTCAATCACATGGGATATAGTTACTTGGGAAGGGATCGGCACACGGAGCCGATAGGCTGTGCCCACCTCGGTGACAAGGGGCCCTTGTTGACCCTTCCTATTGTTCTCCTGGAGACTTAATATTTTTTTTATCTCTGCGTCATGCCTGGTTGACTCAGCCAATGAATAGGGCACTTGATCAGGAGAATTGGACTCGTAATCCCAGGACGGGCAAATCCCCGAGAGATCATCATGAACGTTGGTGGTGGAACAAACTTTGATCTCAACCAGACTGTGAAACCTCTCGGGTTCCTACGTTGGGGAGGGGGAGCAGATGACATGACACCTCATTCAATTGGGCTTTGTTTTAAGAACTAGGGAGTGTAAGGAAATTTCTAGTCCAACTCCTGTTTTGACTTCTAGACAATAGATGGTCTTCTAGGCCCATGGGTGTGAGAGACGTGGTCACCTCAAGCATGAAACAGAATTGAGGCGCGTGATTGACGAGGTCATGACTTGCTCCACCGAGACGGAGTTTAGGAGGTCAGTCTTTAGGTGGGAACGTTTGTTTGCCAAAAACATATAATATAAGGAAGAATATTAGGATGCTTCTTTGTTGTGCATTGGGCAACCCCACCCATTCCCCGTGCCCACTCCCCTCTTTCCCGTCACCCTCTCGTATCCATCTCTTGTTGATCTTCTCTTGGCTGCTGGCCAACCCCGAGTAAAGCCAATTTTAGCATTTAAAAATGACTCAAGGAGATGTATTTGCAACCTGCATCTATTAGCAAGATAGTGTCAAGTCATTTGGCACCTAAGATGCCCATACATGTCCTCTCCGGGATGTTGTACATGGCAGGGTGCCAGGATGATGGCAAATTACTGTCCAACTTCTACACGCTTGATACAGATCACCTTTTCTAGCTTAGGTGGAACTTTGTAGTTGTCAGAAGCCCCTCTTTGGGGTAGAGGGGAGTAATAAGTTACCCCATATGGGTCTTTGTAGATGAACCAGCCCCATAGGGTCGAGGGGTGAGTGACACTGGGGTTGTCTTTAAGTATATTGTCAATTGAGGTAGAACTCTTCTGATTCTGGGACAAAATGTCCATAGACATTAGGGTCCATTCATGTGGATTCCTCAATATTTGTCCCATAGATCATACTGCATGATTTTTTTTATTTATTTTTTTTAAATCTGGGTTATGGAAAAAAATTAAGGGACCTTCCACTTCTTGACTTGCATCCGAACTAGAAACTGCACCGAGTTGCCCCAATGAAAGGACTAGTCCATGCCATAGCAAACTGCCAAAAGTTTTTTTTATTTTTTTATTTCCTACACGGAATCAGCAATCTGAAGTATGGAAAAAAATCAAGGGATGTCAATTTTTGCAAAGCATCCCATCATCGAGTACCCAAATGTGGATGAGCCAATTGAAAGGGACTAGTCCAAGACATACTGAATCCTGTGCCAAAAAATTCTCCTGATTTTTCTGCCGTGGAGTCCTCAATGGTTTTTCCAACAGAAAATTCTGTTGTCTGAACGTGGACTTAGTGGCTAAAAAGGCTTTTTTTTATTTTATTTTTTTATTTCTCCCTTTCTTTTGAACTTTTTTTTTATGGTTGTTGTCCACTTCTTACACATCTGTCCAAAAAATGTTTTTTCATTTCTCTTGTAATGATTATTGGGATTATAGAAAAAATTCTGAGATATTTCATTTCTTGCCTCAAAAACCTCATTGAGCAGCCAGATATGGATAAGCCCAATGAAAAGACTAATCCACCGCAGATCAGACTGGACTCCGTGGCAAAAATTGCCCCAAATTTTCTGCCGTGGAATCTGCAATCCAAAGTTTGGAGAAAAAAAAAACTAATGGATGTGTCACTTCTTGACGTGTGCTCCATCCCGAAACCTCATCAGGTACCCAGTGATGGATAAGCCTCATTGAACCGGAATAGTCCACAGCATTGCAAACTGAAATCTGTGCCAAAAATTCTCATTTTAATTTTTTTTTTTTCATGAAAACCACAATGGATTTTTCCAACATAAAAATCTGTTGTGTGAATGTGGACGTAGACAGTGGCCAAAGGCTTATTTCTAGCTTTCTTTTGAACTTTTTCAATGGTTTTTGACCTTTACTTTTACATATCCATCAACACTCAGGTGTTTTTTTGTTTTTTTTTTTTTTGTTTTGTTTTGCTTTCTCCATTATAATAATTTTATAATTGGAATTATGGAAAAGAAATGAAGGGACCTGTCAGCTCTTGACTTGCGTCCCGCCTTGACACCTCCTTAAGTATTCGGCTATGAATAAGCCCCATTGGATGTGACTAGTACACGGCGTGGCAAACTGAAATTTTTGGCATCCACGTTTCTGCTGTGGAATGCGCTATGGATTTGTTGTGTGAACACGGGCTTAGATGGTGGCTAGAAAGGTTTTTCAACTGTTCGTAACGGTTGTTGTCCACTTCTGAAACTTCTCTCAAAAATTAGGGTTTTTTTTTAATACTTTCTCTCATTCTAAGGCTAGGTCTACACAGCATGGGACAAAAAAAACCTAAAATCTGCTTTAAATCTGAGTATTTTGTCAGGTTTTTTGGCCTAAACCAGTTGGGTTTCCGGCAAGTTTTTGGTCTGGTTTTGAATGTATGCAAAGTTCCTCCTGAGCAGTTTTTTCAGCAGAACTATCCAAAAACCATGTTCCCTGGTGTACATAGACTTCAATAGTAAATTTTCTGCTGGTCGCCCTCATATCTACATGTTCCTAAAACGAGCAGAAAAAAAACAATCTGTGTGGACTACAGGTCGTTCTTTTGTATTAAAGTCTATGTGGACGGTTTTCCCATCGGCTTTTCAGCGGTCGCAAAAATTGTCGCAAATCCGATGGGAAACCGCTGCTGTGTAGACATAGCCCAATAGTCTGACTAGGACAGAATATGGCTTGGTGTGGTGAGGGGTGTGGAGCCCGGGCCCCTTGTCTCTAAATGTAGGGGGTGCTAATAACCACTAGTGTAATATTATCTTCATCGCCATAGGGATGTCCATGGTCCTGTGAACGTCGTATGACGCCATAATTTGGCCATGGGAGATGGTTATATTCCGAAGCGAACCATTCCAGATTGTATTATCGCCTACTCTCGGTGGTCATGTGTCTGATAGGAGATTTCTACCTAAAAAAACACAAACTACCAAGAGAACCAATATGCCTTCAGGCCAAAAAAAAAGATTAAAATGTAACATTTATTGATAACAAGTAAAAGAGAGACCTAATCAGTCCCTACTAAACCCTACACACTCAATACCTAAACAAAAGTGGGGTAACCGTCCCAACAAGGGCGACCCCACCCTCAGGAACCTAGCCTACCCAACCCTATACAACCCTAATTCTTACCAGAAGGCCAATAATGAGCAATAAAAAAGATAAAAAGGACCCAATAATATACAAGAAACCCAAAAATGGGCAACAAGGAGAATAAAAGCACGGTGAATATAACATACAAATACCACACCGTGCTCAGAGCCAAGGAATACGCACATAGGATGCAAAAAGATGCTCAGATAAGGATTCCCCAAAAGTTTTTGAACCCTTTTTTCTGTCAGAAACTGGATCGTCTCATGAGGAGAATGCTAACACCATACAACGCGTGGACTATGGCCAGAGGACAGTCCAAGCCTAGTGGGGTATGTTATGGTGGGTTGGGTTTTCGGCTGTCCAGTCTTTGTTCCCAAGGGTAAGTGGCGTTGTCCTCCATAGTAAGAACATGTTGGCTGGAGACCTGCGTTTATTCTACAACCCTTAGTAAGTTTATTAGACTAAATGAGGTATACAATCCTGGTGGAACCGTGCCGGGTCGTGACGGCGGAACCCTGGGTTCTCCAATTGGCTTGAACCGTTGAAGACCTCATACGGGATGACAGGAATGGATTGATTTTTGGCTGTTACGTCATTGTCGTTCAGGTCTAGGACAGCTGGGTGACTACCACTGTGGGATGCAGTAGTTGCCGAGGAGAAAGTTATAGGACCTCAGAGAAGAGACCAACTCAAGGCCTAATATTTCCCAAAAATCTTTTTTTCCCACACTGAAATCTTTTCTCTGCTTTACAAACCGGTTCATACATCATCTGTAGAATTTTGTTTCTAAATTTCAGTTCATTCTCATGTTCTCCATTGAAACGCAGTCAAAGAAACCTCGCGACTAATGCCTCGGTAAGGAGTAACTTGGCTTGATTGTTTCCGACCTGCTTTCCGCAGACTCCCCACCTCACTGTCAACCAGACATGGAGCTGAACCGCTGAGTCATGGCCGACAGTCTGGTTGCTGGCAAGACGCTGGCTAGTAACTATGTGGTGGCGCCGCCTCTAGGTGGCCGGCTGCGCGGCGGTGGCGCCGCCTCTAGGTGGCCGGCTGCGCGGCGGTGGCGTACCCTCTTAGCGGCCGGCGGCGTGGCGTACCCTCTTAGCGGCGCACGGCGTGGTGTACCCCTTGGCCACGTCAGGTTGGCGTCACACCTACTTGTAACTATGCAGTCTGAAATTACTCAGCCCTTCATAGGATTAAAAGCTTGTTCTTGGTTGCTCCATACTTGTTCAAATATAAATTTGGGTTGGGAACGTCTCTATATGGACAATCCCTTTAAGCCAGTTGACCGTGGGTGCAGTTGCCCCTAACTTTTAGATAGGCGTCTATTAAAATCCATTCGGCGTCTTAGTCTCGGGCTGTGAGGGTCTTGGCGTGTAAACTATTTCATCCATCTCTGACCACGGGCAACATCGGAAGCGGAGGACAGGTGTGAGGGCGGTGGCGTCACAGCCGGCAATAATCTCCCGTAACCCGAGCGCCTCCTCCACGTTGTTGTGTCCACAGAGGTAGCAAGACCCTGACTTGTGAGCTTATCCCGGCCCCTCGGGAGGAGATACCCGGGAGGTCAGATAATGGCGCTGCCTAATGACGGCAGATGAGACGGGACATATGCTGTTGTTGACACAGCTTGTGGCGCGCAGAGCTCCATATGCGCTGTACGTATGGATATAGACACACATTGTGCGTGGTGCCAGTCCTGTCCCGTTCGCACAGCCTTGGTGAGATTGTAAGAAATCCTTTGTGGCCGTCTCGGGCCCCCTCGCCCGCCCTCCCCAGAGAATGAGGCCTTTTCAGAAGGGATTAATTCAACCTTCTTGCAGCAAGTGAGACTCTCAGACCGTTGCTGTTAACCTGTTCGTGGCCCGGACGCTCTTCGGACAATTTCGGATTTCCTATTTTGCCTCTACGGGGTTAAATCTCAATAAAAAAAGCAAAAAAAAAAGTTTACACATTTTCAATTTTAACATTTAGATTTTTGCCCTATTTGTCCCTTCCTTATAGATTGACCCAAATCAAAATGAAAGGGGGAGGGGCGGCCATTTTGTAGCCACTTCCCAATATTTGGGGAAAATGAAGGACTAATTTAGGATAATTAGCGATGGGGGTGGGGGGGTGTTGGCAACCGGTTTTGTGAACCAGATCCATGTTCCCAGCTTGGTAATTAGCGTCCTTGTTGTGATGTCATGAAGATTGATTAGGAGCACAAAATGGCTGCCTCCGCTGCGTGTGGGTCGGGGACGGGCCTGGATTTGCCTCCCATGTTCTCAATAAGTATTTTGGGGGTGGGTGTAATTGATTGATGTAATTTTTGCAGCACAGGAAATTCTAATGGATTTTTTTCAGTTCTAGAACACGGTTGACGGTCTTTTTCATGTCCATCGGATGTGGCGTCCGTATAAGTGGTTCTGGTCCTGAGAGCTTGATTACCCAGTCACGTGCTGGGCTATAACTCCTCACTCGTCACCGCCGGAAGCCATTTTAGATTACTGTATTTCATGTGGTAGAAAAAACCTTTTTTTTTTTTTTTTTATTTTCATTCTAGAAAAAATTGGGACTTTGTAGTATTTTTAGGACCCTTGGAAGGGAGTGTGTCAAGGATCCAGCACCCAATAGCTGCCGCCAGGTCCGGAGCATCCGACGGTCGCCGTGGGTTATGTTTCCCCAGGGTCGAGGCGTCCCAACGGCACGTGTTAGACTTGTCCAATTATTTTGCCAGTGTATGAATGTTGTGTTTGAGCCCCGGGTTTACGAGGCTGGTTTTATGAGGGTGCAGGGACAAGCGGCGGACCCTCCCCCTTAAATCTGTTGGGTGTGGGGGGACCCTTATAATAAAAAATCTTGAGGCTTTTAGAAGACTATTAAAGCAGACTTCATTTCCTAGAGAGCGGAGACCCTTGTGAGACGGCCAACAATGTGCGCTTTGTTTGCTCTGCGAGAGACCTAGGCAGTGTTCTGGGGAGAGGGAGGGTGGTGTTGCCAGATTAATAGCCCCCCATAGGCCGCGTCATTGCGTGCACCTATTTGTTAACCTCTTCGTGCCCGGGGACGGGCACCTCTGGCTGTTGTTGGACAGGAAAGTTTATTACTCTCTACTTTGTACATCATTGATGGATCTCATTAGTAGTTTGGTTTTTCGGGTGGGGGTCAGTAGTGTTTTTGCTCCATCATTTCTGCTCTTAGTCGTCTTTTGGTCTGGCTTCTTGTTCCATTACGGTAATGTGGCCGTATGAGCTGTATGAACTACCTGGGTCAGACTTTTCTCCATCCTGCTCTTTTTGTCTTTTCATGTCTCGGCTTTGTCTGGTCTGCTCCATTCTTGGAGTATAGTGCCCAGACTCGCTGGCCCACAGGGGAGCAAGGGAAGCCCCTATTGGGCCCTTTTGTATGGTGGGCTCTGGGCATTGCAGGTTTGTAGTTCCGTATGTCATTTACAATAGTGGGAGGGTGGACCCTCAGGAATCCGCTCCCCCGGCGGGCCGCTGCTGGTTCGGGCCTCCACCCGGCGGGCCGCTGCTGGTTCGGGCCTCCACCCGGCGGGCCGCTGCTGGTTCGGGCCTCCACCCGGCGGGCCGCTGCTGGTTCGGGCCTCCCCCCGGCGGGCCGCCGCAGGGCACCTTGGTCTGATAGTAGTTGTGTCAATCTTTTCTCTACCCCCTCTTGGTGCTTCAGTCCTCACCTAACCAGTTGACCTACCATCCTTCCTCCTCTACATGTATGTCAGGCTTGTTACCATGTCCACAATCATCTACGTCTATTCTGCCCTATGGTCTTCCCATTCCTTTGTCCAGTCCCTAGTACAGCACTGTACCCAGAATATAATCCCCTTGGGTTTAAGTCCTACAGTTTTCCAAAAAACATTATATCTATTGTGTCCATTGCGATTATCTGGGTTGAATCGATGTCCCCATTAGTAAAATATGCTCAAAAATGGCACAATGGTGTTGATAGAACTTGACTTGTGACTGTTTTTGCTTGTTCAAAGTTTTGTTTTTCCCTTTTAACCTTGAATTTTTCTCTTCTTTTCAGGTTGCAAAATCAAAGCGCTAAGGGCGAAAACGAACACGTACATTAAGACGCCAGTCCGGGGAGAAGAGCCAGTGTTTATGGTGACTGGACGTAGAGAGGACGTAGCCATGGCAAGACGCGAGATCATTTCTGCCGCTGAACACTTCTCCATGATTAGAGCTTCCCGCAACAAAGCCGGCAGTGCTTTCGGCAGTGCCCCGACTCTCCCCGGCCAAGTCACAATCCGTGTCAGAGTCCCCTACAGAGTTGTTGGATTAGTAGTTGGACCCAAGGGGGCTACCATTAAGAGAATTCAGCAGCAGACAAACACTTACATCATCACTCCGAGCCGTGACCGAGACCCGGTGTTTGAGATCACGGGGGCTCCCGGAAATGTGGAACGGGCACGGGAGGAGATCGAGACACACATTGCAGTACGAACCGGCAAAATTTTGGAATATAACAACGAGAATGAATTTTTGTCCAATAGTCCAGATTCTGGCATGGAAAGTCGGTATCCAGAGAGCTGGAGAGTGCACGGTACGGCGGCAGGATGCAAACCTCTGTCCACCTTCCGACAGAACAGCCTCGGCTGCATCGGAGACTGTCCGGCAGAACCCGTCTACGAGACGCCACGACTCAATGACCAGAACGAATTCAACTACGGCTACTTGTTCCCCAACTACAAGCAAGACGTGTATTACGGTGTGGCCGAAACCGGCGGGCCCATGTGGGGAGGCCAAGAGAACAATAGCCCGACCCCAAGCATCTTCACCAAGCAGCAACGCTCGGGGAGCAGCGGCGCCATCCAGACAAATGCCACCCAGAGGTCTCCAGAGTCCAGCCTTACTAGCTTGCCAAGGAGGAACCAAGGAGATACTCTGCCGGGCTTCACCAAACTTAATGCCACTCGGAACTCTGTTTCTGGAAGCCGGGAGTGCATGGTATGTTTCGAAAGCGAGGTCACAGCTGCACTGGTGCCATGCGGGCACAACCTTTTTTGCATGGAGTGCGCCGTACGCATCTGCGAACGTAACGAACCCGAGTGTCCCGTTTGTCACGCGTCCGCCACTCAAGCCATAAGGATATTTTCCTAAGAGACTTTGGGAAAAGGGAGGGTTAAGAGATGACGAACTTGTGGTGCATAGAGGTCAAGAAACGATATTTAAACTTCATAATGAAATCTTAACTATAATCAGAACTTTAGAAAAGGAGATCTGAAACTTGCAATTTTTTACAATTTTTTTTTTGAGGGTTATGTGGGGGGACTTTGAAAGGTTTGGTGGTTACCAGAGGGTTCCAGACAGCCCTATCCAGCAGTCACAGCTCATTTCTGGGGTGCCAGTCCCCAGAAGAAACCGATTTTCTTCAGTCCAGGTGTAACCTTTTAAGCTTTTGGACTTTTTTTTGGGCGGGATTAGAAGAGTTTTGAAGGAGCAAGTTCTTTCCACGTGGTAGCGGCTTCAAGGAAAAGTTTAAGCTCGTTGCCGTGTGACATCACGATTTTTTTTCAACTGGTTTTCGTTCGCCATTTAGCCGAGCTCCATCAGCCTCTACTACCGTGGTTTGGACATATGCAGCCGAAAAAAATCTAGTTTTGATCTCCCTATGGAAGGGTGGAGTGGAAAGAGGGGTCCAGCTGAGGTCCGAGATGTCCTCTTTCTAAATTGCCCTTCTTCTCGAGCACTGTAGGAGCATTGACCTCTCTGAAGTTTAAAGCGGGCAGCAGCGTTGGCAGAGGGGCCGATTCAGAAACCAATGGATGCAGAATGGAGGGCGCTCAGGGGTACTACCAGCCAGGTCACATTACAGGGCATTCACAGGCCCCCCACTTCCGGTGCCCACTGATGCCTTCTCTCTCACTTTCTGCCTGACTTAATGATTGACAGGAATCTTCATCATTACAAGCAAAAAAAAGAAATAAAAAATAATAAAAAACAAAAACTCTAGTTATCAATCTCTGGGAATCTGCAACATGAGGACACAACGATTACCTCACACTCAACAGAATGCAGCTCAATCTACCGTTTGCAATTTTATTGTCATTTGCTGTAAAGAAGATTCTGAATTCAGATGTAAAAAATAAAAATAAAAAAATTCCTGCCGGTTTTACTTTTTAGCACCAGGACAAAGAAACAAAACTCAACAATCAGGACTTTATATGCATGGAGGTCTTGCTTTTTATTTTATTTTTTTTGTAAGAAAATGGTAAAAAACAAAAAAAACTTTGATTTTACTGTGCACTGAAGCTGGGCCATCAGGATTCCTGGTCCTCCTCAACTCAGACAACTGCCGCTCCATCTGTTCGGCCTCCTCGGCCGTCACGAGAGGAAAGTACAACTTTTTTTTTTATTTTTTTAATTTTTTTTTTTAAGCGGGAGCACTGGTATTTAGAAAGGGAGGAACACTTCCACACGTGACTACAGAATTATTATTTTTTTCTCTTTAATGAATGCAAAGAAAATAAATAACAATCGAAATTGTTATTTTCTTCCTCTTAACTGGACCAGACGGAACATTTGAAAGAAAATGCAGAAACGTTGGACCAAAGTTTTATGTGCTGGAATAAAAAACAAACAAAAAAACTTGCGTTTTCGAGGGTGCCATGTTTAGTCTTCAGCTGAAGATGTTTCAAGACCACTTGTCAAGTTAGGGTTTCCTCTTGCCCTTGGGATCACACACACACACACGATGAGGCAGTCTGACCAGGGGGTTTGTTAGATAGGACTGCTCCCAATTTCCCCGTCCACCTTCCAGGGTTCGTTATCCCAATTTTTGGTGCTTCCCGGATAATGGTTTTATTTATTTTGACTTGCTTTTGGGACTAGAGCAACACTTGATCATGGCATCGTGCAACGCGAGGGAATTCCTTTCAGACTTTTTTTTTTTTTTTTTTTATCCGATTTGTGAACTGTATGATACCCACAGTCGCCATATCCGATGACGCATTGAGATCTCTTCATGCCATTTTCCAGTGGTGATCCGTTCCATCACTTCCGATCCCTACTGGGGAGGGGAGTGTCCTGCTCCTTCATCTCATCCCGAGTCCATAGGACAGGAACCTCCGTCACATTGCACCTGTGAAAGAACCTTCCCAATTCTTTCATCCAAACACTATTCTACTTCAATTGCATAAGAATGTAGGCACTAGGGATGTAATATTCTTGTGCCCCCTTCCCCAAAAAAAAATAAAGATATTGATGGGGCAGGGGGAGGTATATTCATTTTTTTTGTTTGTTTTCGAAACCCGCCTCTTCAACATGTTAACTGTAAAAAAAAAAAAATGTTTTATTTAGATTTTAAAGAAAATTTTTGAATTTTATGTAGCGGTCATTATATCCGATTTACAAATTTAGCAGTATTTTTTACTTTTTTTTTTTTTTTTGAACAAATGTAGCAGTTTTTACTTTGAAAAAAAGGGACATAATGAGAAAAAAAAATCTTTCAGGTCAGTTTCGGGGGAACTGCTTAGTCAGATCTCAAAGGACAGGATAGACTCAATGATGGAACTTCTTTTTTTCTTTTGAGTCTACGGTGTCACACGTGCAGTTGAATATTTAATGCCGCTTTCAAAGAGTAATGTTTTTATTAAAAAAAAAAAAGTCTTCAGTGGGAATGTATTTGCTGCACTGGAGCACATTAATCTTTCCTACCATTCGAAGTAGTCTTTGCTATATAGCTTTAGGTAAAACTTCTCTGCTTGCATTACTACAACCTGTACCCCATGGATTTAAGAAAAATATCAGAAAAACACAAAAAAAAATCCTGGCATAATTTTCTCTCAATTTCTTCTGAAGGTTTTAGGTTGCATGCAAAAAGCACTTTGAGGAATGGCCTGCATGAAACAGGACTTTGGAGTCATTTTTTTTTTTTTTTTTTAGGTCATAAAATTGGTTTCCTGGGAACCTAGCACTACGTTTTTCAGGTCTTTAGAAGCTGAATTTTTTTTTAACAATTTGCAGGACCTCTGGGTTAATTCATTGAGGTGCGTGATTTGCATCTCTAGCGCTCCCACCCGTCGTATTGGAGGCTATGTTTCTGTTTTTGGTTTTTTTTTTTTTTAAGGATCTGTCGGCCACCGATCGGGCCTAGAAAAGTTTGTGCTCTGTTTCCAGATGCAAATACGTGACACTACCTTACCTATTGATGTACGTGGAGAACCTCCACGGCCAACGTGTAGACTGAACCAGAGAGAGAGCAGCCAATGGGTTTCGTGAAGAAGCTGTGATGTCGCTGTTGGCTTTGTGGCCTCATCGGTTCTTCATGAAATAGTAGTCCCGAGTCCGGTCTGACCGTAAATTATTCGGGGAGGAGGTCTCCTTAACATGTCGTGACTTCAATTTTTTTGGACAGGTTGAAACCCAAGAGCTCTAGCCACCTTCTATAGATGAACAAAGATGGAAGAAGTAGGAGTCGTACAGACATGGACTTGGATGGAGAGCCGGCAATACCTTGTTGCTTGGCCCATCCTCCCGAGCTCTTCGGGCATGAGTGATGGTCATCCATAGCAGCCAATCAAGAGTTTTGGGGTCACTTTCCAAACTGCACTAGGAATTTGTCCTCATCTCGTTGCTATGGGTCGCTGCACCATGGACGCCATTTTTTTTTTTTTTTTTTTTATTCTCCCTCTTGTGTCTCGACATTTCAAAGTCCTTTTTACATGTGAATATAGGGACGAGCATGGCACCGACCAATGTCTGACCCCCTGTCTATGGGGTTCCTGCATTTTTCCTTGGTGCCAGATGAGTGTTTAAGCTGGGACTTTTCCATTTTAAGACATATATATGATGATTTGTAATATATCGGTACCAATACTATATGGTGTTGAACTAGATGGAACACTTTGGTTTTTTTTGGGGGGGGATGGAGATTGTCGACCTGGGTTGCTTCAAATTCTTCTTCTGAGATAATAGGACTTGGCACCAACAGACTATAGAGGTAGCCATTTTGTGCTTTTATTGGAATCGGGTTGACCCGTTTATTTCATTTAGTGGAAAAAAATGGCTATCCTCACATGTAGACAAAAGGTGCCAATTTTAAAGGTTATTTTGTTCCCAAAAAAAAAAAATTTAGTCAAATACTGACCTTTTTGGATTACTAGGCCACATTCTGAAAAAAAATTGAAATATGCTATATTTTAGACACCCAACCTGGCACAATACACACCATAGGCAACCATTTTGTGCTTTTAAGCACAGCCTTTCATTAGGATTGGGTTGACCCATTAATGTCACAAGGGTTCGTTCAGTTAAATGCTGTACTGCACGTGTAAGACTGAGCTCCGTCCCTGTAAAGGGTCTGTTTTTATTTTACCACTTTGGGTTCTACAAAAAATAATACATTTGCTATAACCCGTAATTTAGCACGCCACAACCAACACACACAAATAGAACATTTTGTGCTTTGTAGCACGGCCTCTCATTGGGATAAGGTGACGCTGTTACATCCTTAGTGTCTTCAGTTACAAAAAAAAAAATCTGCCCCGATTGGGTTTGACCAACAGTGCCTGTGAGCAGACCACACACAGCGTTATCCAGTCGAAATCAAACGCGATTCCGATTTAAAATCACTGTAAAACCATTCCCCATAGACCTCAAATGAAAATCCGCGTTGTAGTCCACACGGATTTTCTGATTTCAGAATTTTTTTTTTTTTCTTTCAAATTACTTGAAACATGTTCACTCTTCCTCAGAATTCACCCGGAAATGGGGTGGAAAAGTTCCTGTACAAGTCAATGGGCTGGCATGAAAAACAACCGAAATGCTTTGAAGCGCCGTTTAAAACTGGATCTGCACGTAAAATCTCAAATGGTGCCAACCGATAATTGGCGAAACCAAATCCGAAAACCGCGTTGAATTCCGATGGAAATACACGCAGAAAAAAAACAAAAGCAGAGTTCAAATATTCAGATTTTTGTGTACAATACTGTTCAAATACTCATCTGACGCCGCCTTCTTAGGATTCAGAATCTGAGTAATTTGTCGTGTGGACTTTCCCTTAAAAATATTTTAAAAATTCAGTCAAATACCAACCGTTTGATATACCTACGTTCTAAAATGTAATTTTTTTTTTAAAAAGATATCATTTGGAATGTGCTAGGTTCCGTATTTTCTACATCCCAACCCGATCTTGTGTTTTTTTGGGAATTGTGGTACAAAATTTGTCAATTGGAACACTGAGCATAGAAATCGGTAAAAATTTTCGGAAGCTTCCTCAACCAAATTGGGGGTGACGAGATTGCCTTTAATAGGAACGTCGGGAATATATTGCCAAACCACCCAGCGTTGACAGGACTTTTATATCCTCCCTATTGAATCCATTTTTTTTTTTTACTCCATCTCCATTGAAGAATGTAGGACAACACATCTATAGACGCTAGAAAGAGAGATATAGAACAATATACATAATGACGCAAAAAATATACTGTGAATGACAGCATCGAATTCATATAATTAATTTGTATTCTACACAAAGACCAAATTTTCTTTATATTTAAGGAAGCAGTATAAAAATAGTTTTACTTTGCCCCCAAGATTTTAAAAGAAATGGTATTTGAAAAAGAAAGTTTAGAGGGGAGAGAAATTTTAGGTTTTTTCTTCGTTCTTTTTAATTATTTAAAAGTCTATTCGTAACCCACGAGGAGGACACGACTGTTAATAGATCTGTAACTATTTCGTTTTTAATCAAAAAGTAAAATTTAAAAAAAATAGATAAAAACAGAGGCAAAAAATAAAATAAATGACACTGCTTAAAAAAAATTAGATCATTTCTTTATAATTTAATATTCTATTTTAATAAATCAGTTTATTAACATGTAAATGGTAATGCAGGACACATGCGCTGAAGAAAAATACTTTTTATTGGGTAATTTATTAAAAGAAAGGATTTTATTTTATGGTAAAGTAATCCTTAAGCTTTCGAAAAAAAAAAAAAAAAAACATAGATATGTAGACAGGAAAAAAAAAATTAAACTTTTTGTAGCCAGATTTTAAAACTTAAGTATTTCTTTTTTTAAAATAAAAAAAAGTAAAAAATTTGTGTGCCGGACATTTTTTGCTGTCGATGAAGAGTTGGCTATTAATGCCTTGTCTTGTGATTTTATCACATCATTGTGTTTTAGAGAGTATTGAACAATTAATGCCTTCATGCCTAATGACAACTTCCCAAAATGGTTTTGGTTCGTTTTACTTGAGGGCCCCGACGGGCGCTGCAAAGCGGTGGCCCCCGCGGCCCGTCCAGCCATTGCGGAGTTATGTGACCCACCAGCGTCAAAGGGGCTTTAATACACCGCGTGCTGTTTTAGTGATGTAAATGCTATATATTGTAGCTGGGGATGTTAGAAGCTTATACAGTGACTTAGGTAGTTCATCGTACGCTTCATTTTTTGGGTAGACCAGCAAAAATTTTGTTGCTTTAACGGTTCTGGAAGTCCCACATTTTGTGTGTGTGTGTGTGTATATATATGTATATGTATGTGTATATATATATATATATATATATATATATATATATATTATATATATATATTATATTATATATAAATTATTATTCCTGGCTTTGTTTTTTCATGTGTTTTTTTTTATATATATATTTTTTTAAAATACTTGATTTTTTTTCTGTCCCATCCTATATACCTTTTTGCGGTTTTTAAGGGGTGACAGGTTTGCAATTAGACTTGGTTCACTAGGAGATGTATACGTTGGAGGTTTTTATCTCTGCCTTGATGTAATGTGTCAAGAGACTGCAGGATAGAATTGAGTGGTTGGGTCAAAAATTTATTTAAGTGGTCAAAATATCTAATTTTATTCCTATTTTTTTATTTTTTGGTGGTTCAGTATTACCTCTTTAAGAATCCCCCTCCCTCTTCTTAATTCCTTCCTAGATGTTCTCTATGCTTGAAATCTAAATTATTCTACCCCCACAAATGTAGAGAGAGAGCCTGGTGTAACAGATGATTCGCAATGTTTCCCGGGGTGCCGTGTCCAAGTGTTTTTTATTTTTTTTTATTTTACCACTATTAAAAACTGGACATGGTAGCGCTAACTCCCAAACATAGTCAAGACCCACAAATCCTACTCTTCAGTCTTTTTTTTTTTTTTTTTTTTTATATTTATTTTGTAAAATTTCCGAGCAAAATTCAGCTCTATAGATTTGTCCAAAAAATTAAAATCGAGATGATCAAGACTTGGATATTTGTGTCCTATTATCTTGTCTGCCAACTGGTAGATTTCGATATCATATTGCTAACTCTGTGCCATACATTGGAGGATTGGAGGGGTTTTTTGTTTGTTTTTTTAAAATCTCTGATAGTAAACGTGGACAAATATAGTCTCCTTGAAACGTTGTTGAAATTTTACGTGGACCATTAAGGTCGGGGACACTCTTTTCCTCCAAAACTGACCACATATTAGAGGGGGGGTTGTCCACTTGTTTTTTAGGGTTCTTAGAAAATGTTAAAAAAAAATGAAGACTCCCCTCATTTCTCGCCTTGGATCCAACAGTGCCACCGCCTTCACTCTACGCCAGTCTTCTGTACATTTTTACGGTCTTTGTCCGAACGGGACGTCATCGTTGCAGCGCTCATGTACCAGTGCCCGCCATCACCATTCGGAAGTGAACCTATCCGACCAGTGACACCGGTCAATGGCACATAACTGATTTGGAGGAAGAAGATAGTAACTAGGAGACCGGCGTAGAGTGAGGATGGTGCAACACCGGATCTGAGGTAGAGAGACGTTTTCTTCTTTATTTTCTACGCTTGGACAACCCTTTAGGGTGACATTGGAACTAGTTTCTCAGCTGCTCCCTCTTAACCCATCCCAAGACTTTTGAACTTTTAGGTATAGAAATTTCATTAATAGGGAGGCAACCCATTTTTATGTAGTGTTTTGGAAGGCTCGAGGGTCCTTGTATTTCAAAAAGACACATGGAATTGTTTAAAGACCCAACCTCCATTGACTTGGAGGTCATAAAACCTTCATGATGTCAAGCTACATGGTAGATGATTGCCACGTTTTAATCCTTGACCTCGTTGTCCTTTCATGGCGAGGTATTGGGCTTAACCCTTATACTAATTTTCCTCAACCCTGATCCTGGAGGCCCACCAACAGGTCAAAGTTTTTGGGATATCCCATAGAATGCACTGATCGTAATTACACCTCCTGTGCAATGCTAATGAAATCCTGAAAACATGACTTTTTGTTGGGCCTCCAGGACCAGAGTTGACGAACACCGACCTGGAACATTGGAGAGAATGACAGAATCCATCGGTTCTTCCATCCTTAGATGGATCAAAAAAGAAGCATTAAAATAGGATGACTTTTTTTTGTATTTTTTTAATGTCATTTCTTTTTGTAATTTTTTGGGGGGTTGTTTTTATATTTTCTTAACCAGGTTACCAAAATGTAAGACTTTTCTTAAATAGTAAATCACATGTATATACATTTAAGGTAAAAAATGAGAATATTTTATTTGATTTTTACTCTGCGACGCTGTTTGTAACCTTAAGGAAAAAAAAAAAAAAACAGCCCAGCAATAAACTGTGCACTAAAGGAGAGAATTGCTAGCAAACGTGTAGCCAAATGTGGATTATGGGGTTATTTTAAACCCCCAGTTATTTCAAAGGGGGGTATAAGGCCCCTCTAGAAATTACCCGTTTTTTTTTTTCTTGAAGGACTTTATAAATTTTTTTTTTTTTTTTGTGTGGTTTTTATTTAAACTTGTACGTGCAGGGGTTAAGTCCAAATATTATTTTCCCTCCTCACCCCTCACAAATTCCTAATTTTTTTTTTTTTAAATTTTATTTTACTCGTTAAAACCAAAAAAAAAAATTTTGTTTGTAGAGTTTCAAATTTAATTCCTCTACAAAAAAAAAGGTGGGCTTTTATTTTTAGAATTTTGTGTTTCACATTGTAAACAAAAATTAAAAAAAAAAACATATTCCTAATATAGCATTTAATATTTTGGAAAAAATAATTGTGGAAACGCTGGTTGTTGGGTGCCCCGGCTTGTTCCGTAAAATTTTTTTTTTTTTTTTTTTTTTTTGCAAATAGCTTTAACATTTAGGGCCCAGGAAACGATAAGCAATCTGAGCCAAAATGCATAGGCGAAAAAGAGAATTTTTTAAAAAATTTAAAACAATACAAAAAATTATATAGAGGATAATACAAACCAGGATGGCTATTTAATACTCATATGAAATGGGAAGATTTATGACATAGATGACTCGCTGGTGTCTTATAACACATCCATACTCCATATTTGTTGGTTTTTTTACCTCATTTATTCTGTTAACAGTTGGGTTTGCAGATACAACATCGTATCGGCCCCGCTGTTTCTTTTGGGTTTTTTCTTAATATTTTTTTTTTTTTTTACTTGAACAAAACTGAATTAAATTCTGTCTTGAGAGATATAATCACACTTCATGCACTTTATATTCCTTTTTAAATTTTTTTTTCTTCTCTTTTTTAATACATTTCATGAGAAAATATACGAATGGAAAGAGAAAAGGGGGCAGGGTTCAAAGTATATGCATAAAATATATACAGCGCTGTTTTTATATCTTATGTAAAGCAAAAAAAGAAAAAAAAATCAGATGAAATAGTCTTGTTCTTCCGCCTCGTTTTTCATTTTCTTTTGGAAGGAATGAAACAAACTAAAAAGGCACCTGAATGGTCACCTGAACAAATCCGTGAATCGATCGCTTCCGATGGGTCTCCGTCGCGTACCCATGGCGGTCCCCAATAGCCGGTTCTCTTCTACCACTAATACATAGTCGATGTGTAGTTGTGTGGTTGACGCTTCTTTCTCTTCAGTTGTGGGGATGATTCGAGAACCTCTCTTCTTCTATGGCTTGGGTTAAACTTCCAAATACCTATTGTATTACCGACATGCCACCCATCAAATCGCAGGGCGCCTTGAGACCAACGAGACGTCCCGTAAATCCTTTTGAGAGATGAGAATTGGGCTGGATGCGCCGATCGACCATCCGTCATATCCAAGCTTAAATACATGAGCCGTTTGCAGAACGTAGACGTAGTCCTGATTTTTTTTTTTCGATGTCTTCATTTTTATGTTTTCATATTTTTTTATTTGTATTTTTTTTAAAGCAGATAGTTAAAGCATACATGATGTTGCACAAGTTGTATAAAACAAAGAAGGGAAGGTTTAATGTATTAAATGTTCTGAATTGACATTAAGAACTTAATTTTATTAAAGTATTATTACTTAAATATGGGACTCTGTCGTTTATTGCAAATGTGAAAGGACCAGGATTAGGTGGTTCCAAGGAAACGTAACATGTAACCTCCCTACAAGTGTTTTATACTGTATACAAATACATTGATATTACTGCTCTATGTCCTGGTGGTCTGGTGTATAGTGATCAGTACTACACTCTACGTGATGTGTATATACAGTGATATCACCGCTCTATGTCCTGGTGCTCCGGTGTGTAGTACTGATCACTATACTCTAGATGTATATACAGTGATATCACCGCTCTATGTCCTGGTGCTCCGGTGTGTAGTACTGATCACTATACTCTAGATGTATATACATAGATATCACCGCTCTATGTCCTGGTGCTCCGGTGTGTAGTACTGATCACTATACTCTAGATGTATATACAGTGATATCACCGCTCTATGTCCTGGTGCTCCGGTGTGTAGTACTGATCACTATACTCTAGATGATGTATATACAGTGATATCACCGCTCTATGCCCTGGTGCTCCGGTGTGTAGTACTGATCACTATACTCTAGATGTATATACAGTGATATCACCGCTCTATGTCCTGGTGCTCCGGTGTGTAGTACTGATCACTATACTCTAGGTGATGTATATACAGTGATATCACCGCTCTATGTCCTGGTGCTCCGGTGTGTAGTACTGATCACTATACTCTAGATGTATATACAGTGATATCACCGCTCTATGTCCTGGTGCTCCGGTGTGTAGTACTGATCACTATACTCTAGATGTATATACAGTGATATCACCGCTCTATGTCCTGGTGCTCCGGTGTGTAGTACTGATCACTATACTCTAGATGATGTATATACAGTGATATCACCGCTCTATGTCCTGGTGCTCCGGTGTGTAGTACTGATCACTATACTCTAGGTGATGTATATACAGTGATATCACTGCTCTATGTCCTGGTGCTCCGGTGTGTAGTACTGATCACTATACTCTAGATGATGTATATACAGTGATATCACCGCTCTATGTCCTGGTGCTCCGGTGTGTAGTACTGATCACTATACTCTAGATGTATATACAGTGATATCACCGCTCTATGTCCTGGTGCTCCGGTGTGTAGTACTGATCACTATACTCTAGATGTATATACAGTGATATCACCGCTCTATGCCCTGGTGCTCCGGTGTGTAGTACTGATCACTATACTCTAGATGTATATACAGTGATATCACCGCTCTATGTCCTGGTGCTCCGGTGTGTAGTACTGATCACTATACTCTAGGTGATGTATATACAGTGATATCACCGCTCTATGTCCTGTGCTCCGGTGTGTAGTACTGATCACTATACTCTAGATGTATATACAGTGATATCACCGCTCTATGTCCTGGTGCTCCGGTGTGTAGTACTGATCACTATACTCTAGGTGATGTATATACAGTGATATCACCGCTCTATGTCCTGGTGCTCCGGTGTGTAGTACTGATCACTATACTCTAGAATCTATATACAGTGATATCACCGCTCTATGTCCTGGTGCTCCGGTGTGTAGTACTGATCACTATACTCTAGATGTATATACAGTGATATCACCGCTCTATGTCCTGGTGCTCCGGTTGGAGTACTGATCACTATACTCTAGGTGATGTATATACAGTGATATCACCGCTCTATGTCCTGGTGCTCCGGTGTGTAGTACTGATCACTATACTCTAGGTGATGTATATACAGTGATATCACCGCTCTATGTCCTGGTGCTCCGGTGTGTAGTACTGATCACTATACTCTAGGTGATGTATATACAGTGATATCACCGCTCTATGTCCTGGTGCTCCGGTGTGTAGTACTGATCACTATACTCTAGATGTATATACAGTGATATCACCGCTCTATGTCCTGGTGCTCCGGTGTGTAGTACTGATCACTATACTCTAGATGTATATACAGTGATATCACCGCTGTGTAGTACTGATCACTATACTCTAGATGATGTATATACAGTGATATCACCGCTCTATGTCCTGGTGCTCCGGTGTGTAGTACTGATCACTATACTCTAGGTGATGTATATACAGTGATATCACTGCTCTATGTCCTGGTGCTCCGGTGTGTAGTACTGATCACTATACTCTAGATGATGTATATACAGTGATATCACCGCTCTATGTCCTGGTGCTCCGGTGTGTAGTACTGATCACTATACTCTAGATGTATATACAGTGATATCACCGCTCTATGTCCTGGTGCTCCGGTGTGTAGTACTGATCACTATACTCTAGATGTATATACAGTGATATCACCGCTCTATGCCCTGGTGCTCCGGTGTGTAGTACTGATCACTATACTCTAGATGTATATACAGTGATATCACCGCTCTATGTCCTGGTGCTCCGGTGTGTAGTACTGATCACTATACTCGAGGAGATGTATATACAGTGATATCACCGCTCTATGTCCTGGTGCTCCGGTGTGTAGTACTGATCACTATACTCTAGATGTATATACAGTGATATCACCGCTCTATGTCCTGGTGCTCCGGTGTGTAGTACTGATCACTATACTCTAGGTGTATATACAGTGATATCACCGCTCTATGTCCTGGTGCTCCGGTGTGTAGTACTGATCACTATACTCTAGATGTATATACAGTGATATCACCGCTCTATGTCCTGGTGCTCCGGTGTGTAGTACTGATCACTATACTCTAGATGTATATACAGTGATATCACTGCTCTATGTCCTGGTGCTCCGGTGTGTAGTACTGATCACTATACTCTAGGTGATGTATATACAGTGATATCACCGCTCTATGTCCTGGTGCTCCGGTGTGTAGTACTGATCACTATACTCTAGTTTTATATACAGTGATATCACCGCTCTATGTCCTGGTGCTCCGGTGTGTAGTACTGATCACTATACTCTAGATGTATATACAGTGATATCACCGCTCTATGTCCTGGTGCTCCGGTGTGTAGTACTGATCACTATACTCTAGATGTATATACAGTGATATAACCGCTCTATGTCCTGGTGCTCCGGTGTGTAGTACTGATCACTATACTCTAGGTGATGTATATACAGTGATATCACCGCTCTATGTCCTGGTGCTCCGTGGTGTAGTACTGATCACTATACTCTAGATGTATATACAGTGATATCACCGCTCTATGTCCTGGTGCTCCGGTGTGTAGTACTGATCACTATACTCTAGATGTATATACAGTGATATCACCGCTCTATGTCCTGGTGCTCCGGTGTGTAGTACTGATCACTATACTCTAGGTGATGTATATACAGTGATATCACCGCTCTATGTCCTGGTGCTCCGGTGTGTAGTACTGATCACTATACTCTAGATGATGTATATACAGTGATATCACCGCTCTATATCCTGGTGCTCCGGTGTGTAGTACTGATCACTATACTCTAGATGTATATACAGTGATATCACTGCTCTATGTCCTGGTGCTCCGGTGTGTAGTACTGATCACTATACTCTAGATGTATATACAGTGATATCACCGCTCTATGTCCTGGTGCTCCGGTGTGTAGTACTGATCACTATACTCTAGATGTATATACAGTGATATCACCGCTCTATGTCCTGGTGCTCCGGTGTGTAGTACTGATCACTATACTCTAGATGTATATACAGTGATATCACTGCTCTATGTCCTGGTGCTCCGGTGTGTAGTACTGATCACTATACTCTAGGTGATGTATATACAGTGATATCACCGCTCTATGTCCTGGTGCTCCGGTGTGTAGTACTGATCACTATACTCTAGATGTATATACAGTGATATCACCGCTCTATGTCCTGGTGCTCCGGTGTGTAGTACTGATCACTATACTCTAGGTGATGTATATACAGTGATATCACCGCTCTATGTCCTGGTGCTCCGGTGTGTAGTACTGATCACTATACTCTAGATGTATATACAGTGATATCACCGCTCTATGTCCTGGTGCTCCGGTGTGTAGTACTGATCACTATACTCTAGATGTATATACAGTGATATCACCGCTCTATGTCCTGGTGCTCCGGGGTGTAGTACTGATCACTATACTCTAGATGTATATACAGTGATATCACCGCTCTATGTCCTGGTGCTCCGGTCTGTAGTACTGATCACTATACTCTAGGTGATGTATATCATACAATTAGTACATGTGTGGAATGCTGGCAGGTGTAGTTCTACAACTCCAAGTGCCACCATTCCACACACGTGTGCAGGTTAGTACAGTGCCAGTAGCTGGGTTGAAGTGGAGTGAGCTGGCTTGGTTACCTGTAGTAACAGATGTGCAGCTTGAGGTAGAACAATGCTTGCATTAAGTGCGCAGCAGAAGCAGTGATAAGACTTACTGTGGCCGTCTGCAAGAGGAATGGCAGAGACTTTCGACGTTATGGGGCTGAACCACGCCTCGTAAGTGCCCGTTCGTAGCTTGGGGACTGCCTGTAATATAATTATATAGAATTAAGACTAATAAAAAAAAATTTTTTTTAAATATGATATAGAACCAAAATCAAAAATATAACGTTGCTTTTAAGAAGTTTTATTACTCACAGAAACTTATTTGAATGTCTTACAGTGATAAAGCATTTTAGCTTTCAAACCCCCGTGTACTAAAAAAAAAAAAAAATTGTCCTTTCGGGAAGTGGTTAATAAATAATGAATGTTTCCATTCTTCGAGCCTGTGCTTCTCACTGCTGGAGGTTTGTTACAGTTGTATCCAAGACTTTGGCCTGGTTCACATTCGGAGCAGCTGACGCTGATTCTCTCAAATCGTATGGAAAATATAGCGCTTGCTGTGGAATGTATTTGGTCAGGATTAAAGGGATGTTCTAAGACTTAAAGGGGTTGTCTCACTACCAGGATTGCTTTTTATGTTAACGATTTTGCAAAAACAAGTCCCTTTGCAATGTTTGTCCATTAATAGTTTCCTACCTATTCCTAGATATCCCCTCTTGTATGGGCTGCATCAGCTCCTCAGGTCGCTATAGCTACAGACCTGTTTACTCTCCTGATAGGCTGCCAGCACTGGTTTCTATAGCTACAGACCAGGCTTCTACTGCAGCCTAGTGGAAGCCAGTAAACACGCCCCTGAATTCAAAATGAAACCAAGAAAACAGGACTGAAGTGAGATGAATCAATGTAGTGAGATAACCCCTTTAAGACCCTCCTCCCGTTTTGCTAAAAATAGAAAGTGACCCCGTACTTACCTCTCCCATCACCAGAGCACCAGTGTTTTCCTCCATTTTCACGCTGATGTCACGTTCATGGATCACATGATGCTGCAGCCAATCCCTGTCCTGTATGGTCACATGCAGTACATGTAGTCATGTGACTGCTGAGGTCAGTGATTGGTTGCAGCATCATGTGATCCATGAACGTGACATCAGTGAGAGACCAGGGGGGACACTGGCAGTGCTGGTGATGTGGGAGACAAGAATTGGGTAATTTTGTATTTGAGTGCAGTGGAAGGGATGGTCTTAAAAAAGCCTTTGAATTTTTCCGCCCCTGGATATGTCTCCATTCACTGACGGCATCAGAGATACTACAAAAAAATAAGTAAAATAAGGTGTATTAGAGGATTGCAGAACGTTTCCTCTGCGGGTGCAGCTCCATTTGCCCTGTTACCAGTCCTGTCGCAGCAGTTGGCGGCTCCTGCCCCCGAGCAGTTGGCGACTGCGGTGACATCAGTGCCTGGCGCGGGCACAGTTTGGGCAGATGGTGGTAATAGAACAAAGTCTTGCGGTCCACGAGAGTCCTGATGCCGCCTCATCTGACATCGCTCTGCTCCATGCTGCGCTGTCCAAGTCCAGCTTGAGCGTTTCAAAGCCAACGACGACAGTGGAAGGCGCTAGGGTGACCTGTCACACTCCACCAAATACGAGTCCTCAACTCCCCTCACCTCAGTTCTGGGGAAAGTTGGGTGACTGGGTCTAACACTGGCGACGCCACAGCTCTAACAGAGCAGATTAGAGCTCTAGGAGGGGGACAACCTGTGCAGGAGTTGGAGTGGTGTGGTGGCTGTCTGCTGCTGCTGCAGAACTACAACTCCCAGCATGCCATGAGGGCTGCAGGCTGCAATAGCGTAAGCTTGTGTTGCAGTATAAGCTTGAGCCTGCAGGGAGCAGCATTGTGCAAGGAAGCAGCCAGCTGCCATCTGCAGACAGCAGAGGGCGGCACTGTCCCTGCAATGAGTAGCCCTCTGTCATATACAGTGAGGTATAACGTGCTGCAGAGCTGACGCTCTAAGGCTGTGTCTCCACTGCAAACATTTTCGGTCTTTTTCTGCCGTTTTTTGTTTTCTGAAACTGCTGAAAAAAAAACCCAACTAAAAACAGATCCCATTTTAAAGAGGTTTTGCCACCATAGACAATGATGGCATATCGTTAGGATATGCCATCATTGTCTCATAGCTGCAGGTCCCAGCTCTGGGGCCCGCACCTATCTCGGGAACGGGCCCCGAATCGCTCCGGATCGTAGAGTCGGTCGCACTTGCGCACAACTCCCCATTCTGCTCTATGGGAGATCTGAGTAGAGCCGAACTCACCACTCGGCTGTACTTAGAAATGCCATAGAATAGAATGGAGAGTGGCTGCGCAAGCGCAGCTAGCTCTCCAGCTGGTGCTACGAGTGGTGGACATGTTCCCCACTCATGGCAAAACCCCTTTAAGGCTGCATCCACACGGCAGTAGGCAAATACAGGTCAGATTCTGATGAAAGAATCCGGACGGTATTTTGACGTTATTTCCCTGTTTTTGGGGGACGGTTCTGTCCGACAAAGCGGATTCCCTGTCCCCCTCATGTTCATGTTCTTCCCGAAAACCGGTCGAAAGAATGAACATGTTCTAAGTGTTTTGGACCGCCGGCGGTGTAAAAAAAAAAAAAGTCTGGCAGAAAATCCGTTCAGTGGGGAAGTTGCACGAATTTTCTATTAATGTCAATGTAAAGGGTTGACAGTCTGTTTTCAGATGGCTTTCAAGTCCGAAAACAGTCTGTAATCCGACCGAAAATCTTGCCATGGGGACAAGCCCTTAGGCTACGGCCACACAGCATGGGACAAAAACCGGCTGTAAAACCGACCGAAAATCCTGCCGTGGGGACAGACTTTAAGGCTATGTTCACACGGCTTATTCTGGGACGTATTTCAGCCCGTAATTTGTGTCGTACTGCGCGAATTACGGCTGAAATACGTCCCAGTCATTACGGTAATCCACAGTTCTCATAGGCAGCTCGCCGGCCCCATAGACAGTCATTATTCACGGCGCGTACACACCGTAAATAATTCACATGTCCCTTATCTCCCCCCTCGGCGCATTCGCCAAGCGGGGAGGAGAGACGGAATCCATAGTTATCTATGAGAACTGTGAATTACCATAATGACGGACGGATTTTAGCCGTACTGCAGTGCACATACGGCGCGCAGTACGGCTGAAATCAGTGCCCAAATCAGCCGTGGGAACGAGCCCTAATAGTAAAAAAGTTCGCTAGTCTCCACAGAACGGGTTTTTTCAGCTCATTTCTGCTCCTGTTTTTTTTTTTTTTTTCTTTCTTATTGTAACATATTTAAAAAAAAAAAAAAAGAAAACACGCCAGAACAGGACAGAAAATTTACTATTGGAGTCTATATAAACTGCCAATGCATTTTTATTTTTTTTTTTTAGTGCGTCGTTTTTGCACAAATCCACAGCAATTTAATGTTGTGCCTTTCTGGAAAAAAAAAACTGCAAAAAACATTTGGTTTCTTGGGCTATTTTTGACCGCCACTGGACAAAAAGAAAGAAAAAAAAAAAAATCCGTTTTATGAACAGTTTTAGGATGAGTTTTTTTTTTTTGTTGTCCATTACCCTGTAGACCGAGCCTAAACCTGCCTGCATTGATTCCATATTCAGTGTCCTGGACTGTCCCTAAGAGCTCACACTCTACTATCGGTCTTACAGACAGACTGGGCCTCATTTCTGAAAGTTGTCTAAGGGTATGTTCACACGGCTTATTTTTAAGTGTAATTGCATGCGCATTTCCCCACGTATTGCGCTTTACATGTGGTGTTTAATGTGCGCTACAATTACGGTAATTCATAGTTCTCATAGAAAGCTATGAATTACTTATCATCTCCTTGTGCGTACAATATTATCGTATTGTATGCACGGGGAGAGAATTGACATGTCTATGCCCCCCCCATGCTTTGGAATTATGCATTGTTCAGCACATGCTTCAAAAACACCAGGCGTAGTGGGGCATGTACTATACGCGCTGCACTAAGTTGTATGAACATAGCCTAAGCCTATGTTCATGCGATTTTCTGCAGCGCGTACAGTGTACGCCGCAATACATCGTGTGCTGCGGGAGCTCGCTCTAATACGCATGTACTCAGCCAGCATGGGGGGGGGGCCCTGTAGCCCGCCGGACCCATTGACATCCATTACTTGCAGCGCATATTTGCCGCAAGTAATTGACATGTCACTTATCTCCCCGCATGTACACTACGATAGTAGTGTACGAGCGGGGAGAGGAGGCTTAATCTATAGTTCTCTCTGAGAACTATTGATTACCGTAAATGCGCGCCGAAATTACCTCGTGTGCCCATACCTTAAGGCTGTATTCACATGGCTGATTGAGGCAAAGTTTTCGTTGCAGATTCCGTCCCTGAAACAGCACCTAAAGTTACTAAAAAAAAATTCCCCGTTTTCATTGATTCCTATATGAAACTGCGTCATTCTTTACCCACGCGGTGTTCTACTCGCTTATTGTCAGCGCCCAAAAATAAGTGACATTGATTCTTGTGGCGGGTGTCACAAATAAAATGCCCATAAGAAACAATGGAGAACTTCAACACCTCGTCCACAAGAGTGCCGCGTTTTTGGACAAAGACCGGAAACCAAAATTGGACCTTGTTCAACATTTAAATGTCAGAATAAACGCAACATCAAAAACACACATCTAAAAAAAAAAAAAAATTATAAAATTTTCATCCAAAACTCGTCTGAAATCTGCTAACTTTTAGGCAGTTTTAAGTACAGTATTTGAAGCCGATTTGGAGACCGGAAAATAGGCGACAAAATCAGTCGTGTGAACGTAGCCCCAAAAAAAGACTGCCTGTTGCTTATAGCAACTAATCATAGCTCATAGCAGCCAATGAGAGCGCAGCTTCCATTTCTCCGGGACGGGCTAGGAAATGAAAGCTGAGCTCTGATTGGTTGCTATGGACTTACACATCTTGCTGAAATCTGATCATGGCAACCAATCAAAGCTCAGCTTTCATTTTCCCCAGAGCAGTATAAGAAATTAAAGCTGAGTTCTGATTGGTTGCTATGGGCTACACAAGAGCCTCTTTTGAGAACTAACCATAGCAACCAATCAGAGCTTAGCTTTTATTTTCACAGAAATTAAAGCTGAGTTCTGATTGGTTGCTATGGGCTACACAGGAGCCTCTTTTATGAGAACTGACCATAGCAACCAATTAGAGCTTAGCTTTTATTTTCTCAGAAATTAAAGCTGAGCCCTGATTGGTTGCTATGGTTCAGATTTCAGCAAGATGTGTAAGCCCCTAGCAACCAATCAGCACTCAGCTTTAATTTCCGGGAAAATAAAAGCTAAGCTCTGATTGGTTGCTATGGTCAGTTCTCATAAAAGAGGCTCCTGTGTAGACCATAGCGACCAATCAGAGCTCATAGCAACCAATCAGATCTCAGCTTTAATTTCCAGGAAAATAAAAGCTAAGCTCTGATTGGTTGCTGTGGGCTACACAGACACTCTTACCATTCGATTGCATAAATAAGGCCCAGTGTGTTATCTCTATACAAGGTCTCTGACCCAAAGAGCTTACGCTTCACTATTGACCCATAATATACAAGATGTTCCCAACAGTGACACAACCATGTGACTATGACTACTCTGTATTATGTGGGTGGTGATACTAAGACTCCTAACCTGTATCTGCACCCCATAGACGGGATAAGAGAAGAGCACAAATTACTGAAAACCCTCCTGCTGCCAACAGAAGGGGCTGGGTCACTCAGGACATGGCGGCTTGCTGTGTATGGGGCCCCTGCTGACCCCTGTCCACCACCAAAAGTGCCTATAATATACAGAAGTGGAGCAGTGAAAGAGGCAGCCTGGTCTGATATATAAGATATATATTTGAAGGTTTTCGGGCCCCAATCGACGACTTCAGATCAAGGAGCATCTGTGACGCCTCCAGACGTGTTTTAATAACTCATCCCCATGAAATAACATAGATCTCTGTGCTGTTTCTCTGTTATTCCTCCTGGAAATGGATTTCTGAATCAGTCAGCTGGGCGTTACCAGTTGGGGGTGTGGCTGACTTTATCCAATCAGTGCTGAGGGTGGGGACACTGCACTCCCGAATCTGGCTGGATGGGCCTGGATTTCAGAGGTCATCCTGGGCGGCGGCCCCTTCCATTTGCACCACACCTATCACATGGAGGACTATGGTGATGCAGGCAGCCATCGCCCCTGCCTCATGGCTTGTGTCTGCTACATGTGGGGGATGGATACCTGATCTGTGAGGGAAGCCTCCATCGTCTGCTCTATGACTGAACAGGTAAGAATGCAGGGGGATAAGTGAAGAAGGAAGCCTGGCTCTCTGATAGGCTCTGTAAAAATGGCGTCACTTCTGCTATTGGTTTATGGAGGAGCATTATAAGCGTTGGTATATCCCGCCATCAGGCTGACTGTCGTACTGCTGCCGCACTGTATAATGAGCGGTGTTCCCCTTTAATAAGTACTTTGAATGCATAGTATTTGCCACCATGTGGGGTACTCCTGAATGGAGCAGAGTATTATGTGAAGTGTGCAGTGATTGGGGTCTGTGGAAGGTAAAGGTGTAGCTTCCAGGAGGACCAACAGAGCCACAGAGAGTGTCTGCAGCGGCCCTGGAGGGGTGTGTAGGCTCTCAGAGACCCGGGTCAGCACAGGACTCCAATGGACTGGGCCAGGGGTAGCTCCCAGACTCCTGTGGGGACCCCAGGGAGCTAGACGGCGGCGGCGGCGGCCGTGTTGGAGTGACTGAGTTTGTCAGGACCCTCTGCCCATCACCAGTTATCTTTTGCCATATTAGTTGTCCTCCTGTATTTTTACATTTTACCAGGGTCCCTGACAGCTGCACTGCCCTGATGGGCATTATGCCTCTATGTGACAGCTATGTAGGCTCGGTGCAGCTGTGTGGGCGCTGTAGGGCACTTTTTGGATGTTCTTGCTGTGTATGGCCTCTATGCAGGTGCTGTATGATAGTCAGGACAAGGTATGGCACTGTTGGGGCATTATGTGACTACTGTGTAGGTCTGATTACCTCTATGTGGGTGCTGTGTGATACCATATGGAGACACTATGGCACTATGTGGGCATCATTTCTCTAGATGTCTGCTGTATGATACAGTCGGTACAAGGTCTGGCACTATTTGCACGTCTTTCCTCTATATGGCCCCCCCAGTTTTGGGTTTATTTTTTTTTCTTTGGGTGGTATGGCCATTTGGGACCTTTTGGCAGTGTAGTCTTTTTTTGATGCTGTGTGAAACCCCAAAGGCATGGGGCAGATTTGTGTGCAGACTGGGGCTGTGTGTTTTGTGTGTGGTACTGGGCGCTATTATTCGCTAAGAACAAAATAGCGGCAATCACCAAACTTATTTTCTTGCATTTATTATATGAAACATTCCACCATTACGGGAACACGCACATTTGCCTCAGTACTGAATACAAAATCAAAACATGAGTATGGGTACTGGCGCTGGTTCCCTATGGCCGGGGGGGGGGTGGCGGGGAGGCCGCTGCGTTCCCATGGCCGGGGGGGGGGGGGGGTGGCGGGACCGGCCGCTGCGCCTTCCCAAATGCCCGGGGGGGGGGCGGTTGTGGGGGGGCCGGGCCCCTGCGCCCTTCCCCATGGCCCGGGGGGGGCGGGGTTTTGGGGGGACCGGCCGCTGGCCCTTCCCTTGGCCGGGGGGGGGGGGGGGGCGGTTTGGGGGACCCGGGCCCCTGCGCCTTTTCCCCATGGCCCGGGGGGGGGGCGGTGTGCGGGACCGGCCGCTGCGCCTTCCCTATGGCACGGGGGGGGCGGTGTGCGGGACCGGCCCCCGCCCCCTTCCCCATGGGCCGGGGGGGGGGGGGGGGGGGGGGTGGGGGAACGGCCCCGGGCCCTTTCCCCATGGCCCGGGGGGGGGGGGGTGGGGGAAGGCCGCTGCGCCTTCCCTATGGCCGGGGGGGGGGGGGGGGGGGGCGGCCGCGCGCCTTCCCCATGGCCCGGGGGGGGGGGGGGTGGCGGGGGCCGGCCGCTCGCCTTCCCTTGGCCCGGGGGGGGGGGCGGTGTGCGGGACCCGGCGCTGCGCCCTTCCCCATGGGGCCCGGGGGGGGGGGGGGAGGGGCCCCCGCGGGGGGGCCCCCCCCCCCACGGCCCCCTGCGCCCTTCCCCTTTGGGCCCCCGGGGGGGCGGTGTGCGGGACCCGGCGCTGCGGGCCCTTCCTAGGCCCGGGGGGGGCGGGGGTTTTGGGGACGGCCCTGCGCCTTCCCTAGGGGCCCCGGGGGGGGGGGGGGTGTGCGGGACCCCCTGCGCCTTCCCCATGGCCGGGGGGGGGGCGGGGGGTGTGCGGGGGCCGGCCCCCTGCGCCTTCCCCATGGCCCCGGGGGGGGGGGGGGGGGGCCCGGTTTTTGGGGGGGGGGGGGTTTCGGGGCCGGCCGCTGGGCCCTTTTTATGGCCGGGGGGGGGGGGGGCGGGACCCCCGGTTTTGGGGGGGGGGGGGGGGGGGGGGGGCCCGGCGCTGCGCCCCTTTTTCCCTTTGGCCCGGGGGGGGGGGGGCGGTGTGCGGGACCGGCCGCTGCGCCTTCCCCCATGGCCCGGGGGGGGGGGGGTGCGGGACCCGGGCCCCTGCGCCTTCCTATGGCCGGGGGGGGGGGGGGGGTGGGGGACGGCCCCCTGCGCCTTCCCTATGGGGGGGGGCGGGTTTTGGGGGGGGGCTCGTTTTCCCCATGGCCCGGGGGGGGGGGGTGGGGGGCCGGGGCTGGTTCCCCATGCCCCGGGGGGGGGGGGGGTTGGGGGGGGCCCCTGGTTCCTAATGGCCGGGGGGGGGGGGGTGCGGGGGCGCTGGTTCCCTATGGGCCCGGGGGGGGGGGGGGGGTGGGGCGCCGTTGGTTCCCTTTTGGCCCGGGGGGGGGGGTTGCGGGACCGGGCCCCTGGTTCCCTATGGCCCGGGGGGGGGGGGGGGCGGGAGGCCCCCGGTTCCCTATGGCCCGGGGGGGGGGGGGGGGTTTGCGGGAGGGCCGCTGGTTCCCCCTTGCCCCGGGGGGGGGGGGCGGGGTGGGGGCCGGCCCCTGGTTCCCTATGGGCCCGGGGGGGGGGGCGGGTGCGGGGGCCGTGGTTCCCTATGGGCCGGGGGGGGGGGGGGTTCGGGGGGGGCCCCTGGTTCCTATGGCCGGGGGGGGGGGTTTTAGTAGGGGGGCGCTGGTTTCCCCATGGGCCGGGGGGGGGGGGGGTGCGGTGGGGCTTGGTTCCTTGGCCGGGGGGGGGGGGGGTCATGTGGGGGCTGGTTCCTTGGCCCGGGGGGGGGGGGGGTTGGGGGAGGGGGGCCCGGTTCCCTATGGGCCCCGGGGGGGGGGCGGGGGTTGGGGCCGGGGGATTCCCTATGGCCCCGGGGGGGGGGGGTTGGGGGGGGCGCTTGTGTTCCTATGGCCCGGGGGGGGGGGGGGCGGGGGGAAAGGCCCCGGTTCCCTATGGCCCCGGGGGGGGGGCCGGGGGGGTAGCCCCCTTTGGGGGGTGGGGGGAAGGGGGGGGTGGTTCAATTTTGGGCCCGGGGGGCGGGGTCGGGGGGGGGCGGGGGTCTTGGCCGGGGGGGGGGGGGGGGGGGGGGGCGTAGTGGGCGCTGGTTTTCCTTGGCACGGGGGGGGGGGGGGGGGTGCAGTAGTGGGCGCTGGTTCCCTTGGCACGGGGGGGTGCAGTAGTGGGCCTGTGATTCCCTTGGACGGGGGGGGAGTGCAGAGGGGGGCGTGTGATTCCTAGGCACGGGGGGCAGTGCAGTGTGGGCGCTTGTTTCCTATGGCACGGGGGGGGAGTGCGTAGTGGGCGCGTGATTCCTATGGCACGGGGGGGGGGGGCAGAAAGTGGGGCTGTTTCCTATGGGAGGGGGGGGGTTGCGTAGTGGGCGTGGTTTCCCCATGGGACCGGGGGAGGGGGGGGGGGTGCAGAGGGACGCTGTGATTCCCCTTTGGGACCCGGGGGGGGGGGTGCAGTGTGGGGGCTGTTTCCCTATGGCACGGGGGGGGGTGCAGTTGTGGGCGCTGTGATTCCCTATGGAGGGGGGGGGGGGGGGGGGGGTAGTGGGCGCTGTGATTCCCCATGGACGGGGGGGGGGGGCGGTGCATAGTGGGCGCTGTGTTTTTCCCTTTGGGACGGGGGGGGGGGCGGTGCAGTATGGGCGCTGTGATTTATGGCAGGGGGGCAGTGCAGTAGTGGGCGCTGTGATTCCCTATGGCACGGGGGGCGGTGCAGTAGTGGGCGCTGTGATTCCCTATGGCACGGGGGGGGGGGGGGGAGGGCGCGGGTGCAGGCGGGGAGGCGGAGGAGGGGGTGGGTGGGGGAGAGGCGGGGGGGTGGTGGGGGGGGGGGGCGGGTGGGGGGGGGGGGGGGGGGGGGGGGGGGGGGGGGGGGGGGGGGGGGGGGGGGGGGGGGGGGGGGGGGGGGGGGGGGGGGGGGGGGGGGGGGGGGTGCAGTAGTGGGCGCTGTGATTCCCTATGGCACGGGGGGGGGTGCAGTAGTGGGCGCTGTGATTCCCTATGGCACGGGGGGGGGGTGCAGTAGTGGGCGCTGTGATTCCCTATGGCACGGGGGGCGGTGCAGTAGTGGGCGCTGTGATTCCCTATGGCACGGGGGGGCGGTGCAGTAGTGGGCGCTGTGATTCCCTATGGCACGGGGGGGGGGGTGCGGGAGTGGGCGCTTTTGACTATGGCACGGGGGGCGGTGCAGTAGTGGGCGCTGTGATTCCTATGGCACAGGGGGGGGGGGCGTGCAGTAGTGGCGCTTGTGATTCCCTATGGCACGGGGGGGGTGCAGTAGTGGGCGCTGTGATTCCCTATGGCCGGGGGGGGGGGTGCAGTAGTGGGCGCTTTGATTCCCTAACCCACAGGGGGGGGGCGGTGCAGTAGTGGGCGCTGTGATTCCCTATGGCACGGGGGGGGTGCAGTAGTGGGCGCTGTTTCCCTATGGCACGGGGGGCGGTGCAGTAGTGGGCGCTGTGATTCCCTATGGCACGGGGGGGGGGGGCGGTGCAGTAGTGGGCGCTGTGATTCCCTATGGCACGGGGGGGGGGGGCGGTGCAGTAGTGGGCGCTGTGATTCCCTAAGGCACGTGGGGGGGGGGGGCGGGTTTCCGGTGCAAATAGTGGGGCTGTGTTCCTATGGCACGGGGGGCGGTGCAGTAGTGGGGGCTGTGATTCCTATGGCAGGGGGGGGGGGGGCGGGTGCAGTAGTGGGCGCTGTTTATTCCCTATGGCACGGGGGGGGCGGTTTCAGTAGTGGGCGCTGTGATTCCTATGGCACGGGGGGGCAGTGCGTAGTGGGGCTGTGATTCCCCATGGCAAGGGGGGCGGGGTGCAGTAGTGGGCGCTGTGATTTTCCCCATGGCACGGGGGGGGGGGGGCGTGCAGTAGTGGGCGCTTGATTCCCTATGGCCGGGGGGGCGTTTCAGTAGTGGCGCCTGTGATTCCCTTTTGGCACGGGGGCGCAGTGCAGTAGTGGGCGCTGTGATTCCCTATGGCACAGGGGGGGCAGTGCAGTAGTGGGCGCTGTGATTCCCTATGGCAGTGGGGCGGTGCAGGAGTGGGCGCTGTGATTCCCTATGGCACAGGGGGGGCAGTGCAGTAGTGGGCGCTGTGATTCCCTATGGCACGGGGGGGGCAGTGCAGCAGTGGGCGCTGTGATTCCCTATGGCACGGGGGGGCGGTGCAGGAGTGGGCGATGTGAACTAATCATCTTTCCACCATCCAACTCTACCCCTGCCCCTGATCTCTCTATTACAGTCAATGGCTCTACATCTCACCGGTCCACAAGTCGCTGTTCTGGGGTAATCCTAGACTGTGTTTATCTTTCAAACCACACATCCAAACCCTCACCTCTGTGCCGCCTCCACCTGAAAACATTCTCTCGCATCCGCTCTTTCCCTCGGCTATGACACTACAAAAATGTGGTCCATGCCTTGTCATCTCCGCTAGACTACTGCAACATCCTTCTCTGTGGGCCCCCCCAGCTAGCACCTCGCTCCGCCCCAAATCCATCCTTAACTTGCTGCCCGTTTATCACCTCTCTCCTCGCTACTCCTTGCCTCTCCCCTTGCCAATCCCTTCACTGGTTTCCCCATTCCCCAGGAATTCATTTCAAGTTACTAACCCTGACCTACAAGGCTCTCCATGACCTCTCCCTCCATACATCTCTGCCCTAATTTCCAAATATCTCCCTCACGCACTCTCCCCTCCTCACAGGACCTTCTCCTTGTCTCCCCTTATCAGCTCTCACACAACCGTCTCCAAGACTTCTCCCCTGCTTCACCCACACTCTGGAACTCACTGCCACAACACATCAGACTCTCCCCCACTTTCACCAGCCTCAAAAGCAACCTGAAAACCCATTTCTTCAGGGTTTGCCCATAACCCTTTACTAACCTTGTCACTAATTCCTCCACAGACTTGTCTGCCCTCACCTCTGTCTCTTTCCCCCCTCCTTGTAGATTGTAAGCCTCGCGGGGTTAGGGTCCTTCTCCCTCTGTCGTGCCAATTGTCATTCATTAATTATCATGTACTCGTTTTGACTTATTAATGTATGTTACCCCCCCGAATGTACAGCGCCCTGGAATCAATGGCGCTTTAAATAAATAATATTTAAAAATAATATTTAAAATTTTCCCTTTGGCACAGGGGGGGGCGGTGCAGTAGTGGGTGCTGTGATTCCCTATGGCACGGGGGGGGGGTGGTTTGGGGCAGTATGGGCGCTGTGATTCCCTATGGGCACGGGGGGCGGAGCAGTACTGGGCGCTGTGATTCCCTATGGCACGGGGGGCGGTGCAGTAGTGCCGTAGTGCAGTAGTGGGCGCTGTGATTCCCTATGGCACTGGGGGGGCAGTGCAGCAGTGGGCGCTGTGATTCCCTATGGCACGGGGGGGGGGGGTGCAGTAATGGGCGCTGTGATTCCCTATGGTACGGGGGGGGGTGCAGTAGTGGGCGCTGTTTCCCTAAGGCACGGGGGGCGGTGCAGTAGTGGGCGCTGTGATTCCCTATGGCACGGGGGGGGCGGTGCAGTAGTGGGCGCTGTGATTCCCTATGGCACAGGGGGGGGGGCAGTAGTGGGCGCTGTGATTCCCTATGGCACGGGGGGCGGTGCAGTAGTGGGCGCTGTGATTCCCTATGGCACGGGGGGCGGTGCAGTAGTGGGCGCTGTGATTCCCTATGGCACGGTGGGGGGCGGTGCAGTAGTGGGCGCTGTGTTTCCCTATGGCACGGGGGGGGGCGGTGCTAGTAGTGGGCGCTGTGATTCCCTATGGCACGGGGGGGGGGGGCGGTGCAGTAGTGGGCGCTGTGATTCCCTATGGCACGGGGGGCGGTGCAGTAGTGGGCGCTGTGATTCCCTATGGCACGGGGGGGCGGGGGCATAGTGGGCGCTGTGTTCCCTTTTGGCGGGGGGCAGTGCAGTAGTGGGCGCTGTGTTTCCCTATGGCCGGGGACGGGGGGGGTTGCGGGCAGTAGTGGGCGCTGTGATTCCCTATGGCACGGGGGGGCGGTGCATTAGTGGGCGCTGTGATTCCATATGGAACGGGGGGGCAGTGCAGTAGTGGGCGCTGTGATTCCCCATGGGGACGGGGGGGGGGCGGCGTTGCAGTAGTGGGCGCTGTGATTCCCCATGGCACGGGGGGGGTGCAATGTTAGTGGGCGCTGGATTCCCTATGGCACGGGGGGGGGGTGCAGTAGTGGGCGCTGTGTTTCCATATGGCACGGGGGGGGGGGGGGGCAGTGCCGGAGTGGGCGCTGTGATTCCCAATGGCACCGGGGGGGGGGGTGCAGTGTGGCGCTGTGATTTTCCCCATGGCCGGGGGGGGCGGGGGGGGGCAGGTGAGTAGTGGGTGCTGTGGTTCCCGATGGCACGGGGGGCGGTGCAGTAGTGGGCGCGTGTGATTCCCCATGGCACGGGGGGGGGCGGGGGGGGCAGTAGTGGGGCGTTTTGATTCCTATGGCACGGGGGGGGTTTCAGTAGTGGGGCTGTGATTCCCTATGGCACGGGGGGCGGCTGCAGTGTGGGCGCTGTGATTCCCTATGGCACGGGGGGGGGGGGTGCAGTAGTGGGCGCTGTGATTCCCTATGGCACGGGAGGGGGGCGTAGTAGTGGGCGCTGTGAATTCCCTAAGGACGGGGGGGGGGGGGGGCGGTGCAGTAGTGGGCGCTGTGATTCCCAATGGCACGGGGGGGGGCGGTGCAGTTGTGGGCGCTGTTGATTCCCTATAGGGGGGGCACGGTGTTCCGCGGGGGGGCGGTGCGTAGTGGGGCTGTGTTTCCCTATGGCACGGGGGGGGCGGTGCAGTAGTGGGCGCTGTGATTCCCTATGGCACGGGGGGGGGGGCCGTGCAGTAGTGGGCGCTGTGATTCCCTATGGCACGGGGGGGGTGCGTGTGGGCCTGTGGATTCCTATGGCGGGGGGGGGCGTGAGTAGTGGGCGCTTTTGATTCCCCATGGCACGGGGGGGCGGGGGGGGCTGTTTGTGGGCGCTGTGATTCCCTATGGCACGGGGGGCGGTGCAGTAGTGGGCGCTGTGATTCCCTATGGCACGGGGGGGCAGTGCAGTAGTGGGCGCTGTGATTCCCTATGGCACGGGGGGGGGGGGGGGGGGGTATAAGTGGGCGGGGTGATTCCCTATGGCCCGGGGGGGGGGGTTGCAGTAGGTGGGCG
Source organism: Phyllomedusa bahiana (assembly GCA_025379985.1). NCBI lineage: Eukaryota > Metazoa > Chordata > Amphibia > Anura > Hylidae > Phyllomedusa > Phyllomedusa bahiana. Next base: position 69,456 of record JAODAL010020119.1, read on the forward strand.
CTGTGATTCCCTATGGCACGGGGGGCGGGGCAGTGGTAGTGGGCGCTGTGATTCCCTATGGCACGGGGGGGGGGTGCGTAGTGGGCGGTTTTTTTCCTTGGCACGGGGGGGGGGGGGGGGGGGGGCGTGGGGGAAGGGGGGGGGGGGGTGGGGGTGTTTTGGGGGGGGGGGGGCGGGTTTTTGGGGTCGGCCCCTGTGTACCCCGGGCACTCTGGGGTTTCGTCTTCCTCTGGGTTTTTCGGATGATTCCTCCTCTAGCGATGGCCTCCGCTGCTGGGTCCCATCTGCTGAGGGTGTGGATGACTCATAGGCACAAACATCCCCAAAAAAAAACCCCGCCGCCCCGAGTGTTCCACAGGGAAAAGGGGGGAGCCGCCCCGCCGCCGCCCCGCTCTCCTCGGGTTTGGCCAGTATTTTGGGTTGCCGGGCAACAAGCTACAGGGACAACATAGAGCGATGACTCACGGGCAGATCTGCGCCATCACATATGTAATGATTAAGCCGGGCACAGGAGGAAAAGGCTTACATAGCAGCTCCCTGCCCCCAGCAGCCGGGCACAGGAGGAAAAGGCTTACATAGCAGCTCCCTGCCCCCAGCAGCCGGGCACAGGAGGAAAAGGCTTACATAGCAGCTCCCTGCCCCCAGCAGCCGGGCACAGGAGGAAAAGGCTTAATGCGCTCCCTGCCCCCCCGCAGCCGGGCACAGGGGGGAAAGGCTTAATGGCTCCCTGCCCCCAGCAGCCGGGCAAGGAGGAAAAAAGGCTTACATAGCAGCTCCCTGCCCCCAACGCCGGACAGGGTGGAAAAAGGGGT
>JAODAL010020120.1:0-70264 GCA_025379985.1 Phyllomedusa bahiana
GGCTCTCGTGCCCAAAGGGTAAGTCAATTCCAAAAACTAAAATGGGGGTTGAAAGATCCTTTTTTCCGGCATTTTTTAAAAATGGGGGGGTCATCAGTTTTGGGGCTCATCTGTGGCCCAGGAAGATTCAATGTCCTAAAACTAAAATGGTGGTTGAAAGACCCTTTTTCCGCACTTTTAAATGGGGGGGCATGCAGGTTTGGGGCTCATGCGTGGCCCCCGGAAGGGTATTAATAATGTCCATTTTAAAAAAAAGGGGTTGAAAGACCCCTTTTTCCCACTTTTAAATTGGGGGGGGTCATGCATTTTTGGGGCTCTGCTTGCCCGGGACAGGTATATCAATGCCATTCAACAAAAAAATGGGGTTGAAAGACTCCTTTTTCCGCACTTTTAAATGTGGGGGCATCCCATTTGGGGCTCATGTGTGGCCCAGGACGGTATAGTCAATGCCCCATTTCAACTAAAATGGTGGTTAAAGACCCCTTTTTTTTCCCGCTTTTTTTAAATGGGGGGGGCATGCAGGTTTGGGGGCTCACTGTGGCCCGGGGACAGTAAGTCAAGTCCATTAAACCTAAAATGGTGGTTAAAACCTTTTTCCGGGCACTTTTTTAAATTGGGGGGGTCAGCAGGTTTTGGGGCCATGCTGGGGCCCAGGACAGGTATGTCAATGTCCAGTAAAAAAAATAAAATGGGGGTTTGAAAGACCCTTTTTCCCGGGCACTTTTTAAATGGGGGGGGTCATGCGGGTTTTGGGGCTCATGCGCGTTCCAACAGGGATATTCAAGCCCCCATTTAAAGTAAATGAGAGTTAAAAACATACCCCTTCTGGCATTTTTTTAATTTTGGGGGGAAAGCGGGTTTAAGGTCGGGCTTGGTAAGCAGGATAAAAATTTGTCGTGACTTTTTTTCTGGTTTTTATAACCTAAGTGTTTTGCCTAAATGTACATTTATCCATTTATGTTGGGGATTTTAAAATTTCACTTCCAGCCTTGTTTTTGGGTGTAAAAATGAAGGTTTGTCCTCCCCATAACTTTAATGGTCATCGGCTAATCCTGCTCACACGAAAAACCTTATCGATAGCCCCCACACGACTATCGATCGATCTCGATAGCCAAGCAATCGCTCAACCTATCCAAAGGGCATTTTTGCTGGTTTTTGGGGGGCAGGGCCCCTTAAAAGACATCGTTTGTAAAGGGCCTATTAAAAAAAAGCTTTTCCTACTCATTTTTTTCTTACTAATATTATTTTGAGTGTCCCTAAGGGGGATCTGTCTGGTTTTGTGGTCATGCCGCGTAAAAAACAGTAGTTCAAAGCCTAATTTACTAAAAATTGGTTTTAAATACTTATTTCTTTTAGCAAATTTTTTTTCTTTTGGTCCTAAGGGGAACTGTAAAAAAAACCCAAAAGTAAAGTCAAAAATTTAAAAAAGCTTATTTTCACATACCATTTCAAATTTAAACATGTTTCAAGGCAACAAAATGAACGCGTTTTCTGGTACCACCCTCCTTGATCCCATTTCCAAAACAAAAGTCACAATTTCCTTCCACCCCCATCAAATTGACAGTAAATCAGGAAAATTTAAAAGGGCTCATTGACCAACTGGAGACATCTGTTGCGTCTTCTTCACATTCTAATATCACGGTGGAACAACGTCAGCAACGTGACAGCAGTATAATGGCAAGTAGCCACAGCAGCAGCAGAAGCAGCATTGGAAATATTTTTGTTTGAAATAGTCAATTTCTTAGTGCAAATTTTTATTCTGAGGGTCCATAAGGGCATCTGTGCTGGTTTTGTGGTCATGTTGCGGTAAAAGACAGCTAAAGTTAAGGTCCTTTTCACAAAAATCTTGTTTGAAATACTGATTTGTTCTTGCTAATTTTATTCCGAGTGTCCATAAGGGCAGTTTTGCTGGTTTTGGGGTCAGTACTCCTGTCAGGAGCCCTAATCAAATGGGGCCCAGTAATATGGTAAAAATAGGAACTAGTAATAGGTAGGTGCCCAATTTGATGTAGCTGCATGGGGCCCTGAAATGGTAAATAGACAACTGATGGTAGACCTGACTACCACTGCACCTCCTATAACTGAACCTCCATGTTCCCTGTTGGGATGTTCTTGCTGCCACCACATATATGACATTTTCTTGGGCCCTGGTGCATAAAGTTATAGGGGGCTCCTGCCAGTTACCATGTGTCATTTCCAATACCGGTGTCTTCTTATGTGTTAAAGGGACTCTGTAGCAGCTGCTACCGCTGCACCTCGTATAGCTATGCTGTCCTCATCTTTTCAGTTGGCCATTGAAGGAATGAATGATTTTAGCCTGTGAATTTTTTTCTTCACTAAGTTGTTCCACGTATCCATTTTACTGTTATGGAAGGTAATTGCAGCTTCTCCTCACCTGTACGGGTATAAAAATTAACCAGAACATCTTCTCCCATTGACTTTAATGGGGTTCGAAGTTCAGTTCGAATTTGACACGAACCGAACGTCTCAAAATTCGAGGTTCTACTTAAATTTTTTAGGGTTCGCTCATCACTAAACCTTAATAACAGTTACTTCAGTATTCTTCTCATTTTTTCTATTCTCTTCTATGGAGACTAATAAACTTCTATAGAGACTAAGTTAATATACTGGGATTTCCAATGAAATATTTTTAGATTATGAACAGATTTATGAACTGCCGTGCGACACTCATACATATTGTTGAATGCTACACTAACCTAACGAGACATTTGACTGTTGAGTCTGAGACTTTTTTCAGCATGTAGAAGAATGCGAACGGCAGCACCAGATGGATTAAAACAGGAACTCTTTATTCCATAAGGAGTACAAAATGCAACGTTTCAGCCACTACACTGTGGCCTTTCTCAAGCAGCACAAATCACAAATGTATAAAAGCACAAATATATTCAAAATACAAGGTCCTCCCACCTGCTGTTTAGACCAATGGTATGTTCCATGTGGTCATTAATCAAACAACAAACATATGAGACAGCAATGGTAGATTAAACATAGTGACAAATCACATTAAAAACAATCAATATTACCATAGTGACAACCCTCGGCTCACACCTAGGCAGGGATGCATGTTCGTTATCTCACACATGATCTCGGCGTCCTGCCGACCGTACTGCGCATGACCGGAAGTTCGGCGCTGGTACCCGCGCTCACACATCCGGAATAATGCAAAGGCATACCGCGCATGTCAGCAGGCTAAACGCCGATATAAAGATGGCATCCACGGCTTCCCTCTTATTAAGTGCGCAGGTCTGGACTAATGGTCCAGTCCAACCCGCGCATATTTTACAGGGGGCGGGTTGGACTGGACCATTAGTCCAGACCTGCGCACTTAGTAAGAGGGAGACCGTGGTTGCCATCTTTATATCGGCGTTTAGCCTGCTGACATGCGCGGTATGCCTTTGCATTATTCCGGATGTGTGAGCGCGGGTACCAGCGCCGAACTTCCGGTCATGCGCAGTACGGTCGGCAGGACGCCGAGATCATGTGTGAGATAACGAACATGCATCCCTGCCTAGGTGTGAGCCGAGGGTTGTCACTATGGTAATATTGATTGTTTTTAATGTGATTTGTCACTATGTTTAATCTACCATTGCTGTCTCATATGTTTGTTGTTTGATTAATGACCACATGGAACATACCATTGGTCTAAACAGCAGGTGGGAGGACCTTGTATTTTGAATATATTTGTGCTTTTATACATTTGTGATTTGTGCTGCTTGAGAAAGGCCACAGTGTAGTGGCTGAAACGTTGCATTTTGTACTCCTTATGGAATAAAGAGTTCCTGTTTTAATCCATCTGGTGCTGCCGTTCGCATTCTTCTATTCCTGGCTATCTTGTTGGTGTGTTCAAGGCTTACACAACCAGTGGACTGGCTGATGCACAGAACTTGGATATTTACCCGTTGTGGAGAATTGGTGCTGCTCTCATTTTTCTGTTGGTTTTTTTTTTTTTTCAGCATGTAATCACTTCTAAATAGACCAAAAAATTGGTTTTCCATAAAGGCAATTGCTCTTTGTTACATTTTATTAATTTAATCCATGTATAGTACAATTTTAAAACACTTCACAAAAGTTCAAAATATCATTGCAACAAAGTACAGTATATAAAATAGTGGTATCCTTATTTTCGATGCATATAAGAATTTTCATTCTCAGTCAAAGGGTATGTTCACATGGTGTGCTGGATCCAGTTTTGGATCTGTTTTGGATTCGAAAAATGCATCCAAAAGCGCTGCATAAATCGCATACAAAACACATCTGACACGCAGGTGCATGTTTGGCTGCGTTTTGGCTGCAGCAGGAACACACCTTACACTTTTAAATAGGGCATCTGCTGCGTTTTTTGGAACAAGAATTCACATGACATTTCTTTGAATGGATCCGAAACAAGCATCAGAAAGACGCATGTTACATTAATATGTATGGTATATTAGCTCCATGTATAGGTGTATTATTTAACAAGTGTATGATGTTATTTATAAGGTCTTACACTGTCATACATAGAGGAGCGCTTTGAAAAATAAAAAAATCTAATTTGTCAGCACTTATTTTCATTGTTGATTGTACTGCTGAGGTGATGGGCAGGAGCTACGTTGAATATGCATAAAATTAGTGAGAGGAACATGTTTTTTTCTCAGTTCTCAATATGGCATGAAAAATGCTGTGTGAACCCAGTCCTACTGAACAGAACGTAACACAGAGGGCCTGAGCTCCAGATGTTTTAGGACACTAGCAACGCCCCTGCTGTAAGCTTCCCTGTTTTGCCCAACCTTTTATGATGCACCTTTTCTGGCATAATGGCATGAATACAGAAAAAATAGATGCATCTGGTCCAATGAAATTTTTCTTTTCTGAAAATGTAGTAGTTATTCTTGTCAAATACCTAAAACCTCATATGCTAGACTTGATGCTGTACACTTATTCCCTTGACATTTAATTTGAGTCTTTAGTAGAAATGAGCAAAATTCTCCCTGACATTAGATTTTCTCATGGGTATTTCTGACACATAATCCCTCAACAGAGATGTCTTCAACGCTGATTAATCGTACATGTCCTTATCATTTTTACATCTGTCAGATATTGTATTTTTATGGTTTCTTAAATATTGCTGAACAAAATCCATTGCTTATTGAGTTGCATTTATTTTAGTATTGGTTTATTAAACTATTGATAGTAGGGAATACAAAAATAATAGCAAAATTAAGATATTTACCATATTTTTCTGACTATAAGACACATTTTTCTCCCCACATACCTCAGGTCGGCAGGAAGCTGGAGAGGAGCGATGCTGCGGAAAGCTGTCGGCAGGGTTTAAGGGTTAAATCCCATTGACGGCTTCCAGGAGCATCGCTGCACTCCAGTCTCCTGCCGGCCCAAGATAGTTCTGTACAGGGGCAGCCAGTGACCGATCAGTACAGCCAGCAGCTGCCACCAACAGCGGGGATGGAGCCAGCTCTATCATCCCTGCTGTTAACACTTTAAACGCCACAACGATCACAGCCGCGGCGTCTAGCTGAATGAGGAACGGTGCTGTGCACTGCTCCTTCCTCCAATAACCCCAATAATAAGGCTTCCGCAGCTGCCATGTATGTATACCTATTACTCTCTGCTTGTGGCAGGGTGTAATAGGTGATAAGTGAAGATCCTATATACAGCAGTAGTACTGTATATAGGACAAGGGATTGTGCTCCCCGGTGATCAGGTAACCTGGGGAAACTATGTATTAAAGTAAAAAAATTTATATATATTAAAGTTTAAATCATCCCCCGGGGAGACTATGGGTGACATGCATGAAATTTGGCGTTTACATTCTAAATTTCATGTGCATAATAAGGGTATAGAATAAACCTTACCCGTTTTAGGTCAGTTAGGACTACCAAAACTAATTATATTTGCTGAATGCCAGAATAATGAGAGAGAGAGAGAGAGAGACAATTTTTAAGGCATTTTTTAACTTTCTGCGAAGTCAAAAGTTTACATACACTAGGATTACTATGCCTTTAAGCAATTTGGGACAGCCCATATGAAGATGTCATGTCTTTGGAAGCTTCTGGTTTATTGGCAACATCTGAGTTGATTAGAGATACAGCTGTGGACGTTTTTTAAGGCACACCAGAAACACACTGCTTCTGTGTGTAACATCATGGGAAAATCTAAAGAAATTAGCCAAAAAGGAAGAGAATTGTGGACTTGCACAAGTCTGGATCATCCTGGGGTGCAATTTCCAGATACTTAAAGGTGCCTTGTTCATCTGAACAAACAATTGTATGCAAGTACAAACAAGATGGGAATGTCCAGCCATCATATCACTCAAAAGGGAGACGGGTTCTGTGTCTCAGAGATGAAAGTGCATTGGTTCGACATGTGCATATCAACCCTAGAACAAAAGCAAAAGAACTTGTGAAGATGCTGGCGAAAGCTGGTAAGTTGTGTCATTATCCACAGTGAAACGAGTTCTGTATCAACATGGGCTGAAAGGCCACTCTGCCAGGAAGAAGCCATTACTCCAAAAGAAACATATAAAAGCCAGACTAATGTTTGCAAATGTACACAGGAACAAAGACCTACATTATTGGAGACTTGTCCTCTGGTCTGACGAAACTAAAATTGAACTGTTTGGCCATGATGACCATCGTGAAGTTTGTTATGCTGCAGGAGGGACTGGTGCACTTTACAAAATAGATGGCATCACGAGGAAAGAAGATTATGTGGCAATACTGAAGCAACATCTCAAGACTTCAGCCAAGAAGTTAAAGCTTTGGCGGAAATGGATCTTTCAAATGGACAATGACCTGAAGCATACTGCCAACTGTAACGGTCAGCGGTAGTGGATCCGCTGGACCACCGCAAGCGATGGTATAAGCCATGCCAGGGAGCGAAGTCTAAGTAGGTCCCAGTTTTCACCAGAGCCCGCTGCAAAGCGGGATGGACTTGCTGTGGCAGGAGTCTACCAGGTTGCTTCCGCTGACGTGACTTGCTTGCGGTGGCAGCCAAGGGTGAGCATGGTACAGAATCGTCAGGCAGAGTCGTAGTCGGGGTCAGGCGGTAGGTCAGGGCAGGCGGCAGAGATTCGTGGTCAATAGACGTAGCAAGAGTGTCAGGGAAGGCTTCAAAGGTTCGTGGTCAATAAACGTAGCAAGAGACACTAGAAAACACTCCCAACATTTTCTCTATAGGCTATGGGCACAATAGATCCTGCGCGGAAGTGCCTGAGTGGTAACCTTATATAGGACCAGCGACCAGCAATTAACCAATTGCACGGCAGCCGGCAGAGAGCCGCACGAAGACAAGTGCGTGGTCAGGTAAGTCCTGGTCCTCAGGGAAGCGAGTGCGCCCGCGGCCCGACATGCGGACAGCGGCGCCACTCGCTCCCGGAGCGTGGGGGATGGATGGGACACGGGTGTGCCCGCAGCCCGACCTACGGCTATGGGACCACCCGTGACACCAACCTGGTTACAAAGTATCTAAAGGATAACCAAGTCAATGTTTTGGAGCGGCTATCATAAAGCCCTGATCTCAGTCCTATTGAAAATTTATGGTGAAAGCTGAAAAGGCAGGTGCGAGCAAGGCGACCTACAATCATGGCTCAGCTTCACCAGTTCTATTAGGAAGAATGGACTAAAAGTCTTATCAACTATTGTGAGAAGCTTGTGGAAGGATATCCAAAATGTTTGACCCAAGCCATACCGTTTTAAGGGCAATGCTACCAAATACTAATGAAATGTATGTAAATTTTTGACTTTGCAGAAAGTAATAAAAATGCCTTAAAAAATTATCTCATTATTCTGGCATTTGGCAAATATAAATAATTTTGGAAATCCAAAATTGACCTAAAACCTATATAATATATATATATATATATATATATATATATATATATATATATATATATATATATATCTATATATATATATATATATATCTGTTTATGTAGAAGCCTTTGTTTCTCTAGATGTAGAAGAAGCTCATTTGCTCTGGATACAGTCTTCTATATATAAATATCATGGAAGAGATCTCTACATTAATCTTACATATATACTGTATATAAAGGGTTAATATAACGTTAATACATAATTAATAGGAAAGCTTCTGATTTCCCATTAAAAGAAAAAAATAAACCTTCCTTTTCTCCATTCCAGCACTGGATCTCTCTGGTTTTGTAATTGGCTGTATCAGCCACATACAACTCATTTATATGACCATGCAGCAGAAAACAGCTCCAAATGGTGAGGTACGCAGAGGCATGTGACTCAGTGTTGTAGTTAGGAATTTCAGCGTCACTCAATTTAAGCCCCGTTTTACAGACCACACCCCCACTTTTCATGTCACCCCTCTTTTTGCAAGTCACTCCTCGCACTTATAAATCATAAGTGTCACTTTAAAAAAAAGCATGTTTTTAGGTTACTATATTCTTTTTTACTCTTTTGTCCATGGAGCTGTGTGAGGGTTTTATATTTGGAGGATAAGTTTATAGTTAAAAGGAGGCCTGGCACTAACACCCACCAGCCCACATACAATATCTGACACCAAGTTTTCCCTTGGTTACGCACCTCACCATTTTCTTAAATAAGCAACACCATCAAGAAAAGCAAGAAAGTAAATGTGAAACCCCTAATCACAGGGTCAGGGACAGATGTGCAAACACTTGTACAAAAAAGGACAAGTGTACACTGCTACTATACAAGCCCCTGATATAACCTACAACACCACCATATAGAGATCACAGAATGGTCAGGCACCAGCTCAGGTCACTATCACATGACAGTGAATATAGAACCGATCCAACACAGAAGCAAAATAACCCCTGACATCCAGGGACTCACAGAAGGAATTTTATCTGGTTGTTCTCTCCTCTGATGAGTCAGTCATTCTTTTTCCCTTTTGTTCTCTATCCAAATCCATGACAACTTCTCCCGGCCATGACTTGTCCTTGCAGAATTAACCACATAAACAACTTTTCACTTTTCCAGCACTACCCTGCCCATTCTTTCCTTTTTTATGAGTGCCACTGATTAAGTAGGTAGGTCGTATATCTAGATTTTTCTAAAACATTTGATACTGTGCCACATAAAAGGTTGGTAAGTAAAATGAGAATGCTTGGACTGGGGTACGATGTGTTCAAGTGGGTAAGCAACTGGCTCATAGATAGAAAACAAAGGGTGGTAATTAACGGTGCATACTCAGACTGGATCCCTGTTACTAGTGGGGTACCACAGGACTCAGTATTTTCATTAATGATCTTCCACAGGGAATACACAGTAGAATATCAATCTTTGCAGATGATACTAAGCTCTGTAAAGTAATCAACACAACAGTGTTATTACAAAGGGATCTGGAAAAGTTGGAGGCCTGGACAGAGAAATGGCAGATGAGGTTTAACACAGATAAATGCAAGGTTATGCACATGAGGAGGAAAAATCCATTACATGATTACATGTTAAATGGAAAAACACTGGGAAAAAATGACATGGAGAAGGACTTGGGAATCCTGGTGGACAGTAAACTTAAATGTAGCAGCCAGTGACAGGCAGCAGCTGCCAAGGCAAACAGGAAGATGGAGTGTATTAAAAGGGGCATAGATGCACAAGATGGGAACATTATTCTCCCATTATATAAGTCACTGGTTAGGCCACACATGGAATATTGTGTACAGTTGTGGGCACCAGTGCACAGGAAAGACATTGAACAGGTACAAAGGCGAGCAACAAAAATAATTGCCAGATTGGAATCGGGAAGGAATTTTTTCCTAAAATGAGGACAATTGGCTTCTACCTTATTGGAGTTTTTTGCCTTCCTCTGGATCAGCACTTTAGCAACACTTTAACAAAATAGGCTGAATTGGATGGACGTCTTGTCTTTTTTCATCCTTACAAACTATGTAACTATGTGTAAAGGCCCCCCATTTGGAAGGTATACAGTATAGGCCCCAAGTAGGTTGGTATATAGGCCCACTGTATGTAGATATAGGAGCCCCCTGTAGGTAGGTAGGTAGGTAGGTACATAGGCCCCCTGTAGATTGATAGGTAGTTATACAGCCCCCTGTAGGTATATATAAAGCCCCCTGTAGGTAAATAGGTACGCAGCCCCCTGAAGGTAAATTTTCCCCTCTAAATAGGTAGGTATATATGCCCTCTATAGGTAGATAGATAGGTATACAGCCGTCTAAAGATAAGTAGACATACAGCTCCCTGTAGATAGGTAGGTAATATATGCCCCCTGAAGGTAGGTATATAATCGCCTATCGATAGTTAAGTATATTTGCCCTCTCTAGGCAGATAGGTAAGTATACAGCCTCAATAGGTATATACAGGGTATATATGCCAACTATAGGTAGATATATAGAGCCCTCTAACTGATAAGATTTTTTTTTTTTTAATTGATAGTTCTCCCTGCTTCACTACCGAGCAGTTAGCTCCAGGATCTAGTGTCGGGCGTGAGCATTGTGATGTCATCACACCACCTACATCAGGACGTTGCTTTTTGCCTAGTAGATACAGCTGCGCATCTTGCCTCCTATGCCGCTTACTCCTGTGAACCTCTGGGAGCTATTGGCTTCCTGTTCTGCCATAATTATCAACTGTATGTGAGTGTGCTGCGTGTCCTGCCCATGGTGGACCTCCCTCCCATTGCTCTCCCTTCTTACACCACTGACGTGACTGCTGCTGATGTCCTCCAATCAGAAAAAGAACATGGTAAACAGGAGATCGCGGAGACCCAGCACCAGAATGTAGGAGCGGTGGAAGGTGTTTTATAGGCATTTTTTAAATGTGGCACTAGAAGGTAATTTAATTTTAGGAACTGTACAACACTGTTAACGTGTACATCAGAAGCTTTTACAGTGTATTCACTAAATGGTAACGGAAACCTGAGAACTGAGTCTTCTCTTGAGGTACATTTTAACCTCTTCCTGCTGCAGCCTATTTTTTTCATTGCGTTACTTTTTTCTTACCTGCCTTCCAAGAGCCATAACTTTTTTATTCGTCAGTGTGCATGGTCATATGAGGGCTTGTTTTATACAGAAAAAGATGCACTTTTTATTGGTATGAAAAAGTGTGAGGTGCGAAGTAAAAAAAATCCTCATTGCACCATTTTTGTGGAGGGTTTGTTTTTATGGCATTCACTCTTCAGTATAAATGAGTGTGTTGAATGTGTTGTCTGTATTCTGCAGATCAATACAATTAAAGTGATACCAAATGTGTATTTTTCGTTATATTCTAGCACTAAAAAATGTAAAACATTCTCTGTTTGCTAACTTTCCTGCAACCATTTTTTTGGGGGTTTTCCACGTATAGACCTGAGCTATGGCTTTAGTTCTGCCCTTTAGGGATGCATGCAATCTTTTGATCACTTTTTATTGCTATTTTCTGGGGACATGAAATGACCAAAAAAGCACAATTTCTGATTTGTTTTTTTGTTGTAGGGTATGATACCATTTTTGTGTAACTTTTTAAACTTTTTTTTTTTAAATTGGTAAAATGGCAAAAAAGGGGGTGTCTTAACCTTTTCTTGTATGTAATTTTGTAAACTTTTTTTGAATTTTTAAACTTTTACTTACCATTCCCGAGGATACTTGACTACTAGGAGGCACAATCACTTGTACACCCTTCTGCATTATATATATGTTTCCCCTATTACTCTGATGTACCTGTACATCATATGTCGGTAAGACGTTACTATTTCAGTGGAGTAGTAAAGGGATATTCCCAACTTATAATTTTGACAAGGTTCATAATAAACATTTCCCTAATGAATATGTAATAAAATTATGTACAGTTTAGTAGTTAATTTTATTTTCACCATATTGTATGCACTGCTCATCTCCAGTGGATCCAAGCAGCGCTGCTAGCTTGTAGCGTTGGTTGCTCCTGCACATGGACTTGTGCTTTTTTTCTGACCCAGCTGCGGAGCTTTTCACAAAAACTCTGGAGTGTAAACTCCTACCAACCAACTTACGTTTGTGAACTGACAAGACTAGAGCTCCTGCTGCTAAATTAGGTATATATATCATATATTAGCTTTGGCAGTGCGCAAACAGAGGCTTGCCTGCAATGCCACTAAAAAGGAAACATCAACGCCCATGTTTCTTGTGCTGGAGCAAGCAACAGAGCTGAGGCATGGTTACATTTAGGCACACTGAGGGCCGCATGTATGAAAACTGTCTATGTCTAAAACTCACTTTGTTGCCCATAGCGACCAATCAGAGTGGTCTGGAAAAATGAGAGGGGCACTCTGATTAGTTGCTATGGGCAACAGAGCGAGTTTTAGACCTAGACAATTTTCATACATGTGGCCCCCAGCATCGGACTGGGTTGTCTAGGGCCCACAGGTGGAGTTGACTCTAGGGACCCACCAGCTGAGCTCTTTCAGGGCCCACCATTGGAGTTTATTTTAGGGGACCATCCTACAGTTACTGTAAATGACTGTACCTGCCTCCTATACTCTGCATCTTGCTTTTTGTCTCTCTTTCTATGCTTTTTTTTGCCTCTTCTGAGGATGTATATGCAGTTAATAAACAACTCCAGGTCTACAATGCTCAGGGGCCCACCAGGGTTTCCCCTATTCCCCTGTGGGTCATTCCAAGCCTGAGCACACCCCTTTAATGTATTTTACCCTCCCATACATAGAATTGCCTGGGTAGTCACATCAAGTTCTAGATTTGAGGAACTTCTTACCTGATTTGCAGATATGAGTGTCTTTATATGTGAACTAGGATACAGACTAGAAACTTTACATTTGTCCCTTTTGCTAAATGCTATTGCAATATTTTATACTTTATTGAAGTGCTTTCTAACGTTAAGTATTCTTGATGTAAGAAAGTTCTTTGCTACTAGTGTGTTTTCACTGGCAATGTGATACAAAAGAGTGACAGAAACATAATTGGCCTTTTAATACAGTCACTGGTATACAAAGATAAGTGAATAATTTAAAACCCAATTCACAGCTGATCGCCATGCTGTCATTGTCAGGTTAGCACATTGCTATTTAAAATGTGGCATTTAACAGTGTGTTTGGTGCTTATTTTACAGTCCCTTATTGGCATAGGAATTAGAATTTCCATATCTATAACTAAGAGCCCTAAAAATATGTAGTATCTATGCATCCCCCATACCCTGGAACTCACTAGCCCACCTCAGACTCTCCTCCACCTTTACAACTTTTTATATGTAACCTGAAAACCTGTCATTTCAGGATAGATTTTAATTTATAATAACCCTATTGCCACTACAACCACAACATTGTCACATGCTTCCTATCTTATATAGCTATCTATCTATCTATCTATGTCTATCTATCTATCTATCTATCTATCTATCTATCTATATATGTCTATTTATCTTGTCTGTCTCAATCTCTTACCTATGTTTACCTATCTATTGATCTGGCTATCTTGCTATCTATCTCATATCTATCTATTGATCTCTCTATCTATCTAAAATTTTAGAAAAAGCGGCACATCCAAAAAACATACAGGTCTGGATGCCAGTGAAAACTAGAATCCCCATCACAGGTCGACAACTATATAAAGAGAAAAATTGCGGCAATCACAAATAGTGAAAAAAATGTATCAAGTGCTTTATTCCATGTCCAGCACCGACATTTCAGCTCCAATAGAACCTTATTCAAGCAAATAATGGTTGGACGCAATACAGCTTTATGGCTTTATCTATCTAATATTTATCTACCTATCTATCTTGTAATAAGGAAGCAATACAAGCTCACCTATAACAATAGTCCATATTGTATGTTGCGAGGGTGTAGGGGAAATATGGGAGGCCACCGGCTACAGACATATACAAATAGGACCAATGAGGTCAAATCCAGCATCATTTCAAATCCATAGTTGCTTTTATTGGAGATCCATAAAAATACAGTGGCCATAGTCAGCTATGGCTGACACGTTTTGTGTGTGTGCCACCATTATTCATAGCATAAACTAGTATGAACCATTAGTGAGGGTTGATGATAGAAGGAAGGCTTTGTTGCGCAATTAAGCATATTGGATTGGGAAATTAGGCACAAGATCACCAAAGGCAGGGGCGTAACTACCGGGGTAGCAGGGGTAGCAGTTGCTCCGCGCCCCAGAGCAGCTGCCCCCGCGTCCGCTACCCTGGTAATACCGCTCCTGGGCCCACTGGCAGTGAACTTAACAGTTTACTGCAGCGGGCAGGGAGCTGGGGGGCCCGGCGCATGCTGCCTCTGAACACCTGGGCCCTCCGGCCCGAGCGTTCAGAGGCAGCATTACCCGGAGGTAGCAGAACGGAGCGCCGATCGCTCCGCTCTGCTACTTCCCCTGCCGGCTCTCTGTGATCACGTGGGCGGGCGCGGTGATGTCACATCACCACGCCGCCCTTGCTGAGCACAGAGGCTGCAGGGAGAGCAGCAGACCGGAGCGAGCGGCGCATTGGAGGAGCGTGGACCGAGGTGAGTAAACTATTTACTATTTTACCTTCCCCTAAGCCTGCCTTTAAGACCCCACAGCCTGCCTATAAGCCCCCACAGCCTGCCTATAAGCCCCCACAGCCTGCCTATACACCCCATAAGCCTGCCTATATGCCCCCTAAGCCTGCCTATAGAACCCCCAAGCCTGCCTATACACCCCATAAGCCTGCCTATAGACGCCCTAAGCCTGCCTATAGACCCTAAGCCTGCCTATACACCCCCTTAGCCTGCCTGTATACCCCTAAGCCTGCTTATACACCCCCAGCCTGCCTATAGACCCCCAAAGCCTGCCTATACACCTCCTAAGTCTGCCTAAACACCCCCTAAGCCTGCCTATACACCCCCTAAGCCTGCCTATAGACCCCATAGGCCTGCCTATAGACCCCCTAAGCCTGCCTATAGACTCCCTAAGCCTGCCTATACGCCCCCTAAGCCTGCCTATAGACCCCCCCCAAGCCTGCCTATACACCCCCTAAGCCTGCCTATGCACCCCCTAAGCCTGCCTATATGCCCCCAAGCCTGCCTATAGACCCCCAAGCCTGCCTATAGACCCCCCAAGCCTGCCTATACACCCCCTAAGCCTGCCTATAGACCCCCCTAGCCTGCCTATATACCCCCTAGCCTGCCTATAGACCCCCTAGCCTGCCTATACACCCCCTAAGCCTGCCTATACACCCCCTAGCCTGCCTGTATACCCCCTAAGCCTGCCTATACACCCCCTAAGCCTGCCTATAGACCCCCAGCCTGCCTATAGACCCCGTAAGCCTGTCTGTACACCCACTAAGCCTGCCTGTACACCCCTATGCCTGCCTGTACACCCCGTATCCTGCCTATAAGGCCCCTAAGCCTGCCTATACACCCCTAAGCCTGCCTATACACCCCCCAGCCTGCTATACACCCCCTAAGCCTGCCTATAGACCCCCCAGCCTGCCTATACACCACCTAAGCCTGCCGTACACCCCCTAAGCCTGCCTGTACACCACCTAAGCTTGCCTTTACACCCCTTAAGCCTGCCTGTACACCCCATAGCCTGCCTATACAGCCCCTAAGCCTGCCTATACACCCCCCAGCCTGCCTATACACCCCCTAAGCCTGCCTATACCCCCCCTAAGCCTGCCTATACACCCCCTAAGCCTGCCTATATTCACCTAAGCCTGCCTATACACCCCCTAAGCCTGCCTATACACCCCCCAGCTTGCCTTTAGACCCCCCTAGCTTGCCTTTAGATCCCCCAGCTTGCCTGCCTGAATAGCCCTATAGCTACCGTGAAGCCTGTCTGCCTATATAGCCCCTATAGCCCCTTAAGCTTGCCTACCTATATAGCCCCCCGAAGCCTGCCTGTCTACTTATATGAGGCCCCTTTAGCTACCTGAACCCTACCTATATGGCCCCTATAGCCCACCTAACCCCTGTCTACCTATATGGCTCCCTATAGCTACCTAAACCCTGCCTGCCTAAATGGACCCCATATAGCCAGGGGAGCAGGTGCTGGAAAAGTCAGGATTCTAAGATATTTGTGTCTAAATCTGCAGGGACAAGTGGCTGGGAGACGTTATCATGAAGGTCTGGACCGGATGCAGAACAAGGGGAAAGTCAACGACTCGTCAGAGAAACGTCACCTGTGAGTCACAAGATGTAACTGCACAGTAATCACTTATATGTCTGCAGAGCCTGTGTACACTGCTATCTACCACTATATGGTCACTGTATGGTGGTTATATACAGTCTGCAGAGCCTGTGTACACTGGTACATACCACTATATGGTCACTACATGGCGGTACTATCCCATATCTATCAATCCATCTAATTATCTATCTGTATTTCTATCTATTTGTTCTTCTATCTTTTTATCTCATGTCTATCTATCTCATGTTTATCTATCTGATATCTCTCTTGTCTTCTATCTCACTTCCATCTATCTAGCTCTCAATCTAATGTCTATTTATCCATTTGTCATCTCATGTCTATCTATTTAATGTTTATCTCTTTATCTATCTAATGTATATGCAGCTAAAATCAGTCTGTCTAGATTATGGCTGTCTGTCTGTCTGTCATTGTGATTTTCTAACTGAAGATTACAAAATGTACCAAACCATGTTTATCATTTTGTATATTTAGCTTTCTTCTATCTATACCGGTTATGGTAAAATATTTTTGAGGTCTATTTTAAATAACGGTGTTCACTAGTGTTTGTTAAATACATAATATAGGATCATTGTTAGTATGTAACAATCCTGACTTCAGGGAAATACTTGGTGTGCTTTGACTCACAGTAGAACAACTCATGTTAGTGGCACTCAAATTAATAAGCAAGTACTATTGTAAGCTGGTTATATTAGCGTCTTATAGCACTTAAAGTATTGACAGCAATGCCACATAACATTTGTCCATTAAGCTATGCCTTTCATAGTATACTTTGTCATTCCATCAGACAGACAGCAGAACTGCCTTTCAAATTAGAGAGTCACTGGTGTAACTAAAGGTCCATTATCTCTGGGGTAAATTCCCCTAATCAACCCAACTTTCCATATAACTGGCTAAAAACCTGTAATTTGCAAGAGTAGCAGGGAAGCTTTTGTGTCTCCAATATCCCTAGGAGAGCAATTTGTAAAATGAAAAGCATTATTCAGAAGACTTAGCCACTGCATTTATGGGTTCTCTTTAATTCCTTGGATTTGCTGAATATAACCCAGTCAAAAATGATAGAATTACAGCACTTAGAGGATGTCCATTAAGATTTTTTTCTTTGTAACAAGTACTTAAATGACAGATATGGCACAAAAAAAGTGGAGGAATTTACTATGAGTGACATTTTATACTTAGATCAGCTAAAACCGAATAAGGCCATAGTATCCATCAGGAACAATAAACTGGGGAAAAAATGCATCAAATCTAGTAACAGGTGCACACTTTTTCAAAAATTTGGTGCACATTGTGGTTGTCTGTGCTCCAGAAAAACTATGATCAGGGATTGATTTGTCATAATTTATGACACTTTTCAGTGTGAGTTACAGTATGGAAATTCTGTTGTGTTCATGGAGGTCACAACCCTTCCATTAAACACCACCCACTTTTCCTAATGATTTCTAAAAAAGTGACGAAAGAAGCGTAAAAATCACACATTTTTGCGCAAAGATAACTTTTTTGAAAATGTCCAAATTCGACCTGCCAGAAAAATGGCACAAAGCTTTAAGTGAATTGCCCCTAATATTTGTTTAATGGCTGAACCTGCTGAAAAATACATCAGACAAATTAAATTAGTTTCATTGATGGCATGTTTTTCCACATTAAGTAGAAGAACAAATTATTGAATCACCTTGTAATTTGCTTCTTTAAAACAAAAGTGTAGAACTGTAAAGTTGCAAATGACTTGCAGAATAAAATCAGTCTGTCGGTAGGTAGATAGATTGATAATATAATTAATAATTGTGACGACTCATTCATGCTTGGACGGCGTCTTGGCCCGTCCTGGGGATTCCCGCTAGGCTTTTGGATCGCTGTCCTTGGTAGAACAGTATTGGCTCAAAGATCTTCTGACACAGGAATATTTCGAACTGGCCTCAGCCAGCTTTATTGAGGCCCAGCTTACAGAAAAACAAAACATAAAAATGAAACCTTGGCCGTCTGGCCACATACTCACATACAGAGACCCTCTCTGTCCAGAGATCTGTGCCTATCGCACAGCACCTCAAAGTCACAGTATCCTCACTGTATTCCAGGCTTCCCTATAGCCTCTGAGGGGGCCAGAGCTCTCTTCCCAGCTCTGCTGCTCCCAATGTCCTGGTAGCAAGCACGCCCCTCGATCACCTGGAGTAGGATGATCGGGGGGAACCCAGGGACCTGGAATGCAGGGAAAGCCACCCACCCGACACTATAGCTGTCCTGAAAGAGTTACTCCATACATAGCTGCTTTGCAGCTATTCTAGTCGCTAATGTAAGTGTCAGTACTATATCACTACTGACTCAATATAGGTGGCTTTTTCCAACCAAGCCCAGGATCTCGATGGCGCATCTGCAGAAGGTCTCCAGCGGTACACCCTCTAGTGGCAGGATTATGCGACTACCAGTGGTCGCTCTGCCACATAATATTAATATTTATGACGACACACAGAATTTTTGTTAAAATGTTGATTCAGTTTTTCGCCACCTGAGATTAGGAGTAAAATATTTTCTTTAGAGCAGATTGGTTCATACTTTATAGGTTCCATATTTGTTGATCAATAGGGGGAAACAAAGTTCCAAAATTACCTAAATCATTTACCCTTTATCCACATCTTCTCCCCACTAGGGATGAGTGATACTATCGACAAAAGTTGAAATCGGCACGATTTTTACGTTTATCGGAATTTTCTGATGACGCAATAGTTTCAGTGAAAATTTTAAAGATAATCATTATCATGTTTACTATCTCACCTTTTTCAGCGCTTCCTGTAATTTTGGCGGCCAGCCAATCAGCTCAGAGCATAAAGGGGGGTGAGAGGAGTATACAACGTCAGCTATGGATCTCATTTTCTGCAAAAATCACATGACCTCGTTTTATGTATACTACTGCATTTCCTGTTTAGTCTCATTCCTATACTATCTCACTACAGAGCAACACGTCTTGCTGCCTGTCCCAATAGCTGTTGTCACAGCTCAGAGAGACAGTCTTTTTTATACAGAAAACCATCCTTGTAGCTTTGAAGCTTAGGATATAGTTACATTAGAGAATTTTAGTTCTTATTTAGTTAGAGAGAGACCTGTAAAGACTGTATGCAGCTGCGGGGAGGGGGGTGTGCGGAAAGGAAGGGGGATGATGTGCAGCCCAGCCTGTCCTGTCCTGAACTCGCATTGAAATAGTAAAGTTTTTTTTACCACTTTTTGGCCAGCAGACCTCCCAACAGAGGTGAAATTGTCCCTTTTGTTTTTGCAGTTCTATTGGTGTTCGTGCGTCCCAGTTTGACGCAAATAGCCCCCTTGTACGCAAATTGGGTTACAGATATTTTATTGTAACTGGTGCCTGATGTCAGCATTGTAAAACCGCCATATCTCATCTGTAGAACTTTTAAATACGTGCGTATCAGTTTGGTGCAAATAGCGCACTTGTATGCAAATTTGGTTACAGATATTTTATAATAACTGACGCCTATTGTCAGTGGTGCCAAAACCATCATATCTAATCCATATAACTTAAATAGTTCTATTGCAGTCCGTGCGTCTCAGTTTGGCGCAAATTGCTCACTTGTCTGCAAATTTGGTTACAGATACAGTATTTTATAGTAACTGGCGCCTGTTGTCAGTGGGGCCAAAACCGCCATATCTAATCCATATAACTTTTAAATAGTTCTATTGCACTCAGTGCGTCTCAGTTTTTTGCAAATAGCCCCCTTGTATGCAAATTGGGTTACAGATATTTTATAGTAACTGGTGCCTGTTGTCAGCATTGTAAAACTGCCATATCTCATCCGTTTAACTGTTCAATAATTGTATATTGCACTACGTGCATCTCAGTTTTGCACAAATAGCGCACTTGTATGAAGAGTTTGTTGAAAACTATCAATTGCTAGTCCTACTTTGCAGTTGTAAATCACAGGGACTGAAGGAAGAACACTGTTGTTTTGGTGTTACGGTTCTTTCACCAGACCGCATTTCACAGATTTTTTTATTTTATTTGATAGAAACAATTCTGTTTCTAATCCTACTTGGTCATTGGAAGTTAGAGGGATTTAAGAATAGCTGTGATTTGCAATCTTTGCAGTACAGTTTCTCAATAAGAGACTGTGAAAAACTGTTCCATACCTTTTAAATTTGTATCTTTCTGAGCATGTAGCGAACTACAGGTGGTAAGCGAGCAAAGAGGGGTGTTGGACATGGAGGTAGAGGTACGAGAGAAGGTGCTCCTTCCAGTGCTGGCGACAACACGCAAGCCAGCACATCGTCAGTTGCAGGACCGTCAGGCCTGTCATCGCTGGGTCGGTTCCCTGTGAATCTCAGTAATGAAGAGCGTCGCCAATCTGTTCTTCAGTGGTTAACACAACCTGCATCCTTCGGTTTTACCTCCTCGTCCTCCCAGTCATGACCACAAATAGGGGTCACGCTGTGGTACAGGACAAGTATAGTCAATGTCCAGTTCAACTAAAATGGTGGTTCAAAGACTACTTTCTTCCGGCACTTTTTAATCTGTGGGTCATGCGGGTTTGGGGCTCATGCTGTGGTACAGGACAGGGATAGTCAATGTCCAGCTCAACTTAAATACTGCGTCAAATAATACTGCCTTCCGGCACTTGGTAATTTTTTTTGGGTCATGCGGGTTTTGGGGTAATGCTGCGGTCCAGGACAGGGATAGTCAATGTCCAGTTTAACTAAAATGGTGGTTCAAAGACTACTTTCATCAGGCACTTTTTATTCTGAGGTTCTATCAAGGGCATCTTTGCTGGTGTTGGGGCATGCTGCTGGAAAAGAAACCAATAATAAAGGTCTTATTGACAAAAAGCTTATTTACCACGCTTTAAGGCCATCAAAATGATAATGGTTAGGTAAGAGATAGATAGATAGATAGATAGATAGATAGATAGATAGATTAGATAGATAGAATAAAGAAAAAAATAAATGAGATGGGGATAAATTTGTAGATCAAAAATGAATGGGTGAATATATGCATCATGATAAAGAAGACAGATCAAAAATATAGCTGTTTAGAGAGACAGTTCACAAAATAGACTGATAGAAAGGTATATAGATTAAAAAAATAATATATTGGTGCGTAGATATGTAGTAATGATACATCATAAATATGAGATACCGTAGATGAATGATAGATAGATAGATAGATAGATAGATAGATAGAAACACAGATAGATAGATAGATAGATAGAAACACAGATAGATAGATAGATAGATAGATAGATAGATAGATAGATAGATAGATAGATAGATAGATAGAAACACAGATAGATAGATAGATAGATAGATAGATAGATAGATAGATAGATAGATATGGCACATTCGATGTAGATATCCACTTTAGGTCCCAGTTCATGTACATAAATATTTTCTCATTTTCTCTGGGATTTGATTCATGTAATGAGATGCATTACATAACCCAGTTCTAAACTAAATGGATCTTATCCACTTCACACTGTGAAACAAGTAGAGATATTACTACAAATAAAGAGTAATCCAGAGAGTGGGATACAGACAGAATAAATGGCATGTGTGTGAAGTGAAAGAAACAGCATGTGTAACTGGAAACAGTGAAGGAGAGGAGGAGGGGGTGAAGGAGAGACACACAAGACAGAGGTAGATTCCTTTTTTATGCAGGCTACCCCTTTCCTTCAAAACAGTGCAACCCTCCCCTGAGCAGCAGGCTGATTGCTTCCATTCAGCCACATTTGGTATGCATGAGCACTGCTGCTTCAAGACAGGAGGCTGATTTTTTTTTTTTTTTAAAGGAGGATAAGGAGCTAAAAGAAAATCCACTTTTCCAGCCTTCCAAGTTCCCGGGAGCATCAGCTGCACGGAATTGCTACACAGCTGGTGTGGACATGTTGATGAGCATGGAATGTCAGATTTGCAAGGGCTCTTTTGTTCTTTAGGTATCTCTGAAGATTTGATGTATAATTTCCCAGTGGAATATTACAAAGGGTCATGAGTCAAATTGATGCACCCCGGCCTCTAAACTGGACCATTCGGAAGCTTTGCCATGCTGCCTTTCTCCCTTCTGTCAGACTTCTAAAGGTATGAAAGCAAAGGATGGCATTTGTCATTGGGGACAGCTGATGTTTTACCATATCACAGATTTTGCACTCTGTCTAGTGTTAACTTTGTTGATCTACATTTCCATGATAGAGAGCTGTGTGTGGGATGTAGCAGATGAATTGCTGTTATGCCAGTTTGGACGTTTGCAAGTAGGGTTAAAACTGGCGTAAAAGACAGAACAATGATCTTGTGTTCCAATCTGATAGACTCTCACCCTGTGTTACAATGTATTTAGATTTCCACGGCTGCAGCTAAATGTTTTGCAAACCCTAAGTATTTTCTGTATTGCCTGGGGACGTTTATCACAGAAGGATAGTTCCAGGATGCATTTGCGGTGAACAAAAGACTGTCACAGTTGATCTAACGCTTTCTTCCTAGGTCACTATATAACCCAGAGAGACCTACTAGCCGCAGACTTGGAGGTTTTCATTCTAGCACTGTGACCATTTATGTCATTAAAGGAAACCCAAATGTTATAATCTCCCTTTATTACACAGAATTTGGACAATAAAAGTCAACTCTGATACATTTCAATTCATCTCTGCTTTTCACTAACCTCTTTGCAACCAATAATCCTGTGATGTAATGCATCTTACTGTCAAGTCACTTCCATCTCGAATAAATACTGTTCTGCTCACCACAAACTTGCATGTCATTAAATATTTAACTGTACTAGAAAATGGAAATCTTGCATCAAATGCGCTCTACTTAGGTCACCGTTCTAGATAAAAAAGGGGAAAAGGAAAACCAGAAATGTAAAAGTTAGGAGTCATAGCGTACTTGTTCATGTATCATGTTTACAGTGCCACAGGCGGTCTACCGGATGTATAAGCATTGATCGGTTTCTTATATTATATAATCATAGCACCAGCATGACACCTGACATTCATGTTAGGTGCCACCAGTGATCCCTTTAATACTGGAAGTAGTTTGCACTATAAATGAGTGGCCATTCTGTATAGGTATGTGCATGACTTGAAGCAAGGGCCAGTCTATTTATGAGATGTTTTCTGATAAGCCACAGATCTACAGAACAGCCGCCAAACTAGTGTTTGCCAGGTCTCTGACAGATGTCAGCACAGTAATGACAAGAGGCTATTCCAGGGGATGCGTGATCATGCAGAGGAATTAAGAGTGGGGGGAACAATGACATACAAGCTTATGTACAGTAGTAATGAAATGCATACTGTCACTGAAAGACTAAATATGTGCTTTCTAATGTAAGGATTGAATACATTCAGTATACATGTCATTATTTATTCTGAAACCATATGTTGGAATTTGGTAAATTTAGATACTTGGTTTTCATGCTTTGTCTTGACCTTCACAGAAGATCTGTCAAAGGAGAACAAGCTCCTTATATATAGAGTACTCTCTGCACCAAATGGGCCAAAATCTACAGAAAACCTTCTCTGGACCTTCTAACACCTGTCTGTGCCTGTGCATGTAACTGCAGTGAAGCAGAAGACCTGCACCTTTACACAGAATTGCACAGAACACGTCAAAGGGTCTGCAGATGGTGTTCTCCATTATGGGTGGGAGAAACTATTTAGTTGTCCCCTCATGACATATCCACTGAAAGATTTTCTTTAGAAAGGGTACAATGAGATTCAGAAAGCTGCTGGTAAAATGAGGCTTGGACATATTGCTTGATGACCCTAGTCCTGGATAATACTGGACTGGTGTTTAGGCACCAAAACATCTAAAATATATGACAGAATATAAATGTAAGACGTATCTATTAACCTGTATCTATTGACCTATGCTTCTTTTTGGTTCTTCTTCTTTCTACATCTGTTTGGCTGCTAATGACATTTCTTCACCAGTAGGGGGATACATTTTCAAAAAGCGCCAATGAAAATGTTATGTTCCTTTCCCTCATGGCATGGAAACCCACTTTGTCACATCTTTATTTGTCTCCTGTGTTTTTGGTGCCTCATACTTTTTACTGAGTAAAGAAGTGACTTTAAGATATAATTCTAGTATCGTGACATTCAGGGTTTAAAGTTAAGATATCTCAGTCACCTAATGATCAATTTCTATATGAAATAATCCATCAGAAGATACCATTGACAAGAACCCATGTGTATTCTTCTTTATATTTGATCATTTTATGCTTTTCTTGTTGCTTTTTTGGGGCAGTCATTACTGTAGTGTGCAGGAAGGTGTGTAAAAATTCACAAAAGCTGCGAACCACTGACCCGAGGAATAGGAAACACATTTTGTTGACAGTTTAAAGCTGCTTATGAATAATGAATTGGGCACAGTGACTTAGTGTGGCTGTAAATAGCATTGTGTAAGATCCAAATTAATCTCTGTAAGATTATGGCCAAAATGCTTTCTGGCCCAGTTAAGGCACTGAGATGTCCAAGACTAGATTTCCCAGTAGGAGTAGTAAGCAAGGATCTAAAACTCCTGTGTTCTGGTAAGCAAAGCTGCCAACGATGACGAGCCAAATCTAAATGCCAGATATGTCCGATTGCTGCCGCACGGACTTCATGGAATATGGTATTTTATTAGAGTACTTCATGTATATTTCATACCACAAGCATAATTTCAAGCTTCTGGGTCTCAATGCAAATGTCTAAATGGGCCTTCTATTTAGCCTGTGCCATTTACGACATTGATATCTTCTTTTGTGGCTGTGGACCACTTCAAGAACCATAGCTGAGTGCAGCATCAATGTGGCTATTTTATGCATATCTGCTACTGAGGACAGGCCTGTTATTAACATCACCAAAATGTTCATTTTGCAATTGATGTCTGCAAAAGTATGAGATTTTTTATTATGCTTTCACCCTTGTTAGTATTTGGCCCCTGCTTATGAACCCCTTGATAATGTCATATACTGACAGGGGGATTTCCCTTTAATTCCAAAGGCAGCAATTAATTTTAATATAAGATAATTCTTAGAATTAAAGGCCACACAGTGTTCATTTAAATGGTAAAATAGTCTTTTTTATTTTCATCCACTATACTGACATGCACTATTCACAAAAGTTTAGGAATATTTGGCTTTTGGTTAAAATTTTAGGATGCACGTAAAATTTATTTATATATTTTTAAATGAACTAAATGAGACCATCTCTTAACATTAGAATGCACATGTCCAACTGTTCACTTTTTGCAAACTTGCTGATCTCTAACAAGGAGCCTAATGGCAAAATCCACCCAAAAGGTGTTTGATCTCTGAATCGCCCAATAAATTTAGGGATCAGTTTTAATTTGGGGTTTAAACAGTGACCTCATCAAACAACCAAGAAAACACCTTACAATTGACAACAGTCCTCCATTGCAAAGCTTCAACAGGGTGCTTGAATGAATAGCCATGCTCAGTGTCAAGAGGGGTATCACAGGTTGCAAAAGGATCAGACAGCTGGAAGGTAAGAAAAACGGTGAAAACTTTGACCCCAATAAACACGTGCGTTCATTGTAAACAAGCCCGAAGGGGATGTTGCCACCGCTCCAGCACTTTAAGGGAGGTGAAGCAACCAGGTTCACATCAGGCCTTTTGTAACCTTTTTACACAGCGTGGTCTGGGGGTCATCAGTTGGTGATGTACCCAAAAAAGAATGTCATTTGGGGTCCAAGTCTCCAAAACCTGAACCCAATACCCTTACCCAAAATAATCACCTAAATATACCGGGGTTTTTTTAAAAAGGGAAACCCAAAGCGGGTTTTAAAATTTTTTTAGGCTAATACTAATATAAAACTGAAGTTTTAAGGGCACAGGTTGAAGGAACAATGGAAGTGGCTTTAAGTTTGCCTATGACATATTTGAATACTTTAAAATATTTGAATATGACAAATCAGGTACAGTTTATCAGAGGAGTCAGCTAACAATGTATGGTTTATGTGTACAATATACAACATGCACTTAAATAGATGATACACATCTTCAAAGATTCCTGGAGTATTCATTTTATAATTCTACCTAACTTCTTTAATAAATTGTTTGCCATCTGTCATTGGTATTAAGCTAAGTTAAGAGGTTTTCTGGTTACAGAAAATTGAGGTTATTTATTTCATAGCAAAGAGTTCTGTGTGGTTTTTAATATCTCTGCTGGGTTTCTCTTTATTACATAGTTACATGTTTTAGCAACAAAAACACTTTGAATATGGAAGTGGGGATGTACATTAGTAGTGTAGAATGTGCCTGAATCTATGAACCTGTTCATCTGTGGGTCAAAGATTTAGCGCTTTCTAGCTGCAAAGTGACACTTCTGGCTCAGGAAAACTACTTTTAAAGTTGTTTACCTGTTCCAGCAGTAATGCGCCTGGATTTGCCTTACTAAAGTCATACATGTGTAAACCTATAAATACAAGGGCCAAGCAAGGAGAATGGATACTATAAATACAGAGGATACCAACAAAAGTTGTATCCAATATAATAGTGTAGAAATGTAAAAAACAAATACTTTATTAGATCTTACTATAAACAATAAAATACACTAAACGGCCACTTTATTGGGTTTACACTGTCCAACTGCTCGTTAAAACTTAATTTTTAATCAGCCAATCACATGGCGGAAAACCTCAGTGCATTTAGGCATGTAGACATGGTAAAAGACAATCTCCTGCGTTCAAACCGAGCATCAGTATGGGGAAAAAGGGGTGATTTGAGTCCCTTTGAACGTGGCATGGTTGTTGGTGCCAGAAGGGCTGGTCTGATATTCAGTTTACTGCTGATCTCCTGGGATTTCACGCAAAAAAAACCTCTCTAGGGTTTACAGAGAATGGTCCGAAAAAGAAAAACATCCAGTGAGCGGCAGTCCTGTGGGCGGAAATGCCTTGTTGATGCCAGAGGTCAAAGGAGAATGGGCAGACGGGTTTTCGAGCTGATAGAAAGGAACAGTGGAAATAAATAGCCACCCGTTACAACCAAGGTAGGCAGAAGAGGCATCTCTGAACGCACAGTACGGCGAACTTTGAGGCAGAGGGGCTACAGCAGCAGAAGACCACACCGGGTGCCACTCTTTCAGCTAAGAACAGGAAACTGAGGCTCCAATTTCCCCAAAGCTCATCGAAATTGGACAGTAGAAGATTGGAAAAACGTTGCCTGGTCTGATGAGTCTCGATTTCTGCTGCGACATTCGGATGGTAGGGTCAGAATTTGGCGTCAACAACATGAAAGCATGGATCCATCCTGCCTTGTATCAACGGTTCAGGCTGTGGTGGTGGTGTCATGGTGTGGGGAATATTTTCTTGCCACTCTTTGGGCCCCTTGGTACCAATTGAGCATCGTTGCAACCCCACAGCCTACCTGAGTATTGTTGCTGACCATGTCCATCCCTTTTGACCACAATGTACCCAACATCTGATGGCTATTTTCAGCGGGATAATCCCCCATGTCATAAAGCTGGAATCATCTCAGACTGGTTTCTTGAACATGACAATGAGTTCACTGTACTCAAATGGCCTCCACAGTCACCAGATCTCAATCCAATAAAAGCATCTTTGGGATGTGGTGGAACGGGAGATTCGCATCATGGATGTGCAGCGACAAATCTGCGGCAACTGTGTGATGCCATCATGTCAATATGGACCAAAATCTCTGAGGAATGCTTACAGCACCTTGTTGAATCTATGCCAAGAAGAATTGAGGCAGTTCTGAAGGCAAAAGGGGGTCCAACCCGTTACTAGCATGTGTACCTAATAAAGTGGCCGATGAGTGTATATAACAATAACAGAAGAAATCACACCCAAATAAAAAATATATACCAAACTAATCTCACTGAAACATAATGCTATACATCATATACACTCACCGGCCACTTTATTAGGTACACCTGTCCAACTGCTCGTTAACACTTAATTTCTAATCAGCCAATCACATGGCGGCAACTCAGTGCATTTAGGCATGTAGACATGGTCAAGACAATCTCCTGCAGTTCAAACCGAGCATCAGTATGGGGAAGAAAGGTGATTTGAGTGCCTTTGAACGTGGCATGGTTGTTGGTGCCAGAAGGGTGGTCTGAGTATTTCAGAACTGCTGATCTCCTGGGATTTTTACGCACAACAATCTCTAGGGTTTACAGAGAATGGTCCGAAAAAGAAAAAACATCCAGTAAGCGGCAGTCCTGTGGGCGGAAATGCCTTGTTGATGACAGAGGTCAAAGGAGAATGGGCAGACTGGTTCGAGCTGATAGAAAGGCAACAGTGACTCAAATAGCCACCTGTTACAACCAAGGTAGGCAGAAGAGCATCTCTGAACGCACAGTACGGCGAACTTTGAGGCAGATGGGCTACAGCAGCAGAAGACCACACCGGGTGCCACTCCTTTCAGCTAAGAACAGGAAACTGAGGCTCCAATTTGCCCAAGCTCATCGAAATTGGACAGTAGAAGATTGGAAAAAAAACGTTGCCTGGTCTGATGAGTCTCGATTTCTGCTGCGACATACGGATGGTAGGGTCAGAATTTGGCGTGAACAACATGAAAGCATGGATCCATCCTGCCTTGTATCATCGGTTTCAGGCTGGTGGTGGTGGTGTCATGGTGTGGGAATATTTTTCTTGGCACTCTTTGGGCCCCTTGGTACCAATTGAGCATCGTTGCAACACCTTGGTGAATCTATGCCACGAAGAATTGAGGCAGTTCTGAAGGCAAAAGGGGGTCCAACCCGTTACTAGCATGGTGTACCTAATAAAGTGGCCGGTGAGTGTAGGTGATAACAGTATCAAAACATCACATAAATAAATACAAAGACATCAGTTCAATACATCACCAAGGGTCAGCGGATTAGAGTGAACCAAACCACCCCGACGCGTGTTTTTTATATTGTTTATAATAAGATCTAATAAAGTATTGTTTTTACATTTCTATACTATTATATTGGATACAATTTTTTTTGATATCCTAAAGTCATACATGTGTAGCATCGTACCGTTGTAGTGCGACACGCCTCCAGCACGCCCCCCGATCTCAGGAGCATTATAAAGTGCTGCGGGCGCTCTGTAATGCGCCTGATACTGGAGTGCACCTGTTTAGGATTAGAGCCCCATTCATACACGTCGCCCTATATGACAATATCTGCACAGCAATGTTAAAATGTTGTCCAGAATCTGCTGGTTTTAACACCGCAGATTTGCGCCAAAAACCACATACGGTTTCTGGATTTGCCGTCGGCCCTGTTCATTGACCACACGGGAATACAACAGCAATCCTGAGGGAGATCCAGCAGGTTTGAAAATCATCCGGATTATAAAGCGACCGGAAAAAAATCCATACTGTGTAGACTACAGCACAGATTTTTCACCTTAAATTCATAACCTATGAGTGTTACATTGAGGACTGGAGCCATTTATACATGCAAGGGGTGACTTTAAACAGCAGCACGTGAGATATTGGCTACCTCTTTTATGATATAGATGTTAGAGTCATGGATTACGCTTTAGCAGTAAGTGTTAATCCAGCGGTGTTTTATGGCCTGACTGTTATTATTAACAGATGAATGACTTTCTGCTCAAAGATGCATACACAAAGCACTGAAGCAACAAATCAATTAGTGTATCACCCATCTATCATTACAGCACTACAATGACTAATCCATCCTGAGCAGTGAATCGGTGGAAGGAAAAGTCTACACATAAACAGGCTATAAAGAAATGTTACATTTCCCACTGTGACTTAAGATGTAAATGTATTTGCTAAAGCTATCATCTGCGCCTCATGCTTTACAGCCAGCAGAAATAAAAAGCTGAAAATGTTTTGTAATGACTACAGCAAATTCATTGCGGAAATGAATGCCTGGGAAATCCTCAAGCTGGCAGCAGCACATGTAGAGCACTGTAGTATTGGTGCCTGTAGATACCAGGATTGTACTAGAGAAAATAACACTTTGATTTGTGCATTGAATACCCATAATATTACATACTGTAACTAGCAGCAAAGAACAAATTAGGGTGAGGGCAAAATAGGAATTCCTTCTGTGTCTCCATCATCTAGGGATCCATCTGTTTCCAAAAACAATGCTGAACTCATGTTCTCTCAACCCAGATTTAGAATATTGTCCCTCAACTTGCAAAATTAATTGGTTCTGGGACAACCTTTGTATGTTAAAGGCATAACTCTATGGAAAACTGGTAAGAAGCCCCAAAATTTCACGCCAATATAATGAAAAGTAAGGCGTAAAGAAATTTAAGTAGATAACTCATATAGATAAAACAAGTCCTTACATATAAAAGCATAAAAGAGCTGCTGTAAATCTCTTTCTATTTGGAGGGTAGAAGCCTCTCCGGGTCATGTTTATAATGTAACAGATAAAAGAAAATGGGGCTCTCAAGTTGGTGCTCAAAGGAGCCGCTGATCCTTGCACATGTAAGAGCAGTACAGGACATGTAGTACCGCACTGTACTGTAGAGAGGTGCTACAAGACCGCCAATTACTGTGTAAAAGGAGTCCCTGAGTTTCTGACGTAGCTCAGAAAGCTAGCCACTGCAGGGTATCCGCTGTTTTTGCATAACTGCCTAATGGCTCGTTACTTTCTCACCTGGATCTCCTGCTCTCTCTTAGGCTATGTTCACACGGCTTAATTGCGGGACGTAATTACGCCCCGCAATTACGCCGTGTGGACGGGGGTGGGGCGGGAGCGGGGGAGTGAGCGGGGGGCCGGCACTTCGCCGGGCCATTGACATGAATTGCCAGCGGCGCTTATACGCCGCTAGTAATTCACATGTCAATTATCTCCCCGCCCGGCGAATCCGCCGGGCGGGGAGAGGAGACGTAATCCATAGTTCTCTATGAGAACTGTGAATTACCATAATGAATGGGCCGTTTTTGGCCCGTAATTGGCGCACTTTGGCGCGTAATTACGGACCGAAATACGGCCCATTTTAAGCCGTGTGAACATGCCTTTAGAAGTGAAGACCTTTTTTCCCGCCTCCCCCCAGTTTTCTTTTGCTATTTCCCAATAAAACGGGAATTTTTGTTCCCTTCCACTGGTAGTGGAAAAAAAACCCTTTGGCTATCCAGTAGAATTTTCCTCCCCTCATATCCTGTGATTTTTCTTCCCCTTTGGGTTGGGAACATCCTCTTCCCCCAATTTTTTTTACCCTTTTAAACCTCTCCAACTAAAAATTTATGTTAATTTCCTCCCAGCGCTGTTTCCCCTGCACCCAATAGCGGGCCCCCTGTGTTTATTGACTCCCCCTCCCCAACCCGCTCCTGTGGACCCCTTTTGGCACTACAAACACGGGACAAAAACCCCCCTAAAAACTTTTTAACCCCCTCGTCTGCATAACCAAAAACCATTTTAAAGGGGTTTTCCCCCTTTGAACCCTTTGAAACCTCAAGTTTCAAAAAACAAGTGGGAATCTTTTCCTACAAAACCCTTAAAACTGCATATGTATTTAAAGAAATTAAAAAGGGTTTTTACAAATAAAAATTTTTATTTTTCATTTGTTAGTTTTTTCTAGTGTTTTAAACCATTTTTGCGCGGGATGGCAGTGCCTGGGACATTGTAGGGCTAAAACCCACCTCCACATACAATTTTCCCAAAACGACCATTGTTAAAAAATTATTGTATCCTGGGGCCCATTGTAACTTGAGGGGCCCCAATTGTATTTTTAAATTTGTGGGATCCCAAAAGGAAAGGAAAAAGGTTTTTACATTTACCCATTGAAAATCACATTTTAACCAAAAATTTTCTGTCCATATCAACATGTAGGAAGAATTTTTTTTGTAAATTGTTTGCCAACAATAATTAGTTTTAAACTAAATTTAAAAAAAAAAAAAAAAAAACAAAAAGGGGGGTCCTTATGGTGAAGTTTGTCCATCTATCGGTGATTAAATGAGGTACAGGGAAAAAAAAATTTAAGGGGTCACCTGATAAAGTTGTGCGGCTAGTTTAGAGGCCAACTCTCCCTAAGCATTTTTCAGGGCTTTAATCATGCCGGGCGCGGCAGCTGTGGGAAAATCCTTTGAAGAAAAAAACAAAAAAAATTCGGCGTTTGGGGGTGAACGTGGGGCCCAGAAAATAAATACGGTCCCCCGGGCTCATCTATTTTTAAAAAATCCAAGAGGCACAAAAGTATTAAAAATAAAAAGGTTTTTTTTTTTATAAATAAAAACTTAAGGAAAAAAGGGGCTGTTAAAAAAACCCAATTTAAAAATATATTAAATAGAATAACTAATGGGCGCGTTTCTTGCCCAAAACCCGGGGCTAATCAGGGAAATTTTGATCCAATTTTCCCCTGGTTTTTACTCTGATCACAATTCAGAGGTAGGCCGGTTTGGCGAGAAAGCGTCGTTTTGGGGGTTTTATGTACTTAGTTTTTATTTGGTTTTACAGGGTTTTTCCCTGGTTTTTACTTTGATTAAAAACCTTTATCCCTTTTTTTACTTTGTGCCTCTTTGGGGGTTTAAAAAGATGAGCGCCGGGGACCCCTTTTTTCTTTAGATTTTCCCCTAAAAATAAATTTAAGGGGGTTTTTCCCCCTTTCAGAAAAAAATTTTGGGGTTTTTTATTTTTAGTAAAGGGTTTTTTTGTGGTTTTCAATATCTCTGCTTTCTTTTTTCTTTATTACATTTTGATGATAAGGTTTTTTAAAAAACACGGGGCCCTCAAGGTCAGCCTATAACCTCTTGTGTTTTTTCCAAAAAAAGGCAAAAAAAAAAAAAATTGTGAGGGGAGACACCAAAACACCCCCATAAAGAGAAAAAAAAATTTTCCTTTAGATTTGGGGAATTTTTAAAAAAAATCTCTGTTTAGTTGGGAAATGGATGAAAAAATTTTCCCTCTGATTTTCGGTAATGTTTTCGCCCCTTTTCATTTTTGGGAAATAAACAGGAGAAATGTGCCCCTCAAAATTTTGTTCCCCTTAAGATGCCATTTAATTTATTTGGGCTTTCCCCAATAAATTCAGCCCTTTCTTTTTTTTTTAACAAGTGTTTAAACCCTATAGGGATTAAAATTTTTAACCAAAATCTCAAAATGAAAAAGTAAGGGTAAAAAAAAAAAAAAAAAAATAACCCTGTTTTAAACCCTGAATAAAAGCATTTCACCTTTAAAAACCCCAGTATTGAATTACTATAAACACATTGAAATACCAAAAAAAACAAAAAACTTAAAAAAAACATATTGGGATAGTGATATTTTCCCTCCCCCAAACCCCTTTCTAGAATTTGGGCAAAAAAATAAGTGCTCAATAAGGAGAATGTAACATAAACCCTGGACTCCCCATAAGGTGTCCCCAAAAATACCCCCATTTTAAAAAAACTAATAAAAACCATACGCAAAGACTTTTTGAAAAAAATAAAGGCAACAAGGAAAAAACCCGACTCAACCCCATACACCCAAAAACACTTTTTTTCCCCAATTTTTTCCCCCCAAAAAAGAAGGATTGGGGGAAAAAAGGTGTTGGGTATATAATGCTAATCCCGTAAACCATGGGGAAAATTTCCCCTCACAAAAAGTTTAAATCCATGACAGAAATGTGCATGTACTTCTGCAACAGTCGATAGATTTTCTGTATGGAAAATTCATTGTGCTAACATATTGGGATTTCAGTGAAACCTTTTCCCCCAGCGGGGGGGCCATGGGGAGCAAAAATTTTACAGGTAAAACTGTGGTATTACAAGGGAAATTGTGCAGTAATTTCCCAAATGAACGCAGAGTGGGACCTTAACCTTACCTCATATTAACATAGCAGAATTTTCCCTTGAGTAGAAGTACAAGGAGCGATCCACACAATGTTGCCGAAAACCACTCTGACATTTTTACCCCTTTTGAATTTTAATTTTGCTTAATATCGGATGAAAAAGAGGCTCCCGTGTAATAGATCTTATTACTGGTACAACCAAAAATAAACAGGTGGTGTGTGTATTCACCTATCAGGGTTGTACATCAAGGTTGGCACAACTCACCGCCAGCTCATTTTTTCGATGATTTCGCCCCCTCTGAAGATGGGTATCATTTGTTTTATTATCTTAAATTTTAAGGATTTTTATTATTATTTGTTGTAACGCTAATGATTGTAGAGGTCATTAGCTTTTTACTTCCCGTATTGTTCATTATATAACTTCAGAATCACACTTTGTAACTATGAACCTGATGAAGGTTTTATTTTTTAAACACGATACGCGTTGTTCAAAGGAATAAAACTATTTACTTTTAATACAACAAGATCTGCGCTTAAACTTGTAAACACAGCAATGTCACGAATAGTGTCTAAGTCAGATCTTTGGATAACCATTATGAACCCAGGAAACCTCTTTTTTAATGAATTCTTAATTTTGTGGTGCTAGTTTGGGGTTTTAAACAAGGAAAAAATGTGAAATTAACAATCAGTGAACATTGGTGAACATGTTTTTAATGGCAGTCCCGTTTTGCCATGTTGCCCCTTCAATTCACGCGCCAAATTTTTAAAAGTAATTAAAAAACCACTGGTATGGAGTGGAATGGTAGAATAACCGAGTGTGAGAAAGTGTTAGTGTTCAACCCAAAGAAAATGTGCTTGTTCAGAAAAGAGGGTAAAGGAGGGTCCAGTGAAGAACTGTTTGACAGTGATGCGATGCATCCTGCTGTGACCCGACATGTTAATGTAGAGGACGGAGATATTTCCGAGTGTGATTTAACCTAGAAACGTCCCTGGTTCTCAGCTACATCACTGCCACACAGTAAACATGAACTATCATGATGTTTTACAATTAAGTTTTACATTTTTGTCTTCTGTGGAACCCATCGATGCTGTAATAGTCAAAACTGGTTCTTATTTTTGCACCCTCTGCTTTCGTTGACTTTATCCCAACCTTTTTTACTTTGTAATTTGTAATCGTCCATTTCCAAGAACTTTACTAAATCATTTTTGCCCTAGGCGTTGGGGGAAGTAAGGGGGGGGTATTCTTATTCTTTAAAAGTGCAATAGAAAAGTATTGTTAAAAATTGTTCAATGTTTTACTAGCAAATAAAATTTCCCCCTAAAATCTATAAATTGCTAGTAAATTTATAAGCTGACAGGTGGGTACCATCTTCCAAAAAGAAATAACTGAAAAATCTTCACCTTAATGCAAAACCCCGCAACGCCCCCTTTTAACGATAATTACCGGGTGACTTATTTTCTTGTATTATATTAATGGGATCACAGAATTCATGGTCCATTTGGGACTATGATATCTCCCCCACCTCTGTGCCTATTTTTTCCAAATTTACCCCCTTTACCCAGCTTGTGGCCCCTTTTGCCTAGCAAATCTACGTACAGTAGTAAAACAGTCGTTGGACCACTTTTCTATCCAGGTGTCTGGAAAGTTGAGTATGAACCCCTCCAAATTGACACCCATATTGGTTATTACCCAGCTAAATAGCAAATAAAGTAGGAACAATCAAGGACTTCCCTAAACTGTTTTAAGGATGAAATATAGAGGAAATTATTTATAAAGCTTCACAACAGGCAATACATTTTTAGCAACATAAATGATTAGAAGTACAGCAAAAAAAATAACAGCCTGATGCCTGTATTAGTAGTGTAGAACACTTTTTATAGCTCTTTATATCACTTCCTGCTATGTCATGATCACGTATGATGGTTCTGTGTTTCAAGTGCTCTACTTCACAAAGCCAAGCTCCATTTTTAATTAACAGGATATTTTACAGAGAGATCGCTGCCAGAAAAATAAATCTGTTACATTGCTTTCCAAGTACTACCATACACTTTCTTGATAACCACTAATCCCCTAGCTTTCTGTGCTTCAGAAAGACAAAACTCTAGTTTAGGGAATTACTGCAGAGGTATTACACTATATTCTAATGTTGCAGCAAGTTAAAATGCCCATAGAAGAGAGTGGAAACAACTAAATCTAAGTTTAAAAGGGTTTCACCATACTTTTTCACAGATTTTACGCCTCCCTTTAGCTCAACTTCCTGGGTTAGGCTGTGGGTGGGTCTCCAGCAGTGATCGACATATTAGCTCTGCTGTTCCTAGCTGATCCTGTTAGGACATTAGTAATGGAGGTTTTTAAAAAAGGAAAAAACTAAAGGTTACAGTTTTCAGTAAGAACCCTAAGCTCTTGTGCTGCTGATGAGAGACAGCAGAGAGTAATGTCAGCAGCCTAGACAGGGCTTCTAGAGAAGAAGGTTGTGGCCGGTAACCTAGAAAAGCTGTTGTACAAAAGCAGGAGAAACAACTGTTCTAGCTCTGAAGAGAAGCACAATCAGAAAAGTAATGTATTTTGTAATTCTCTTGTTTACGTTGCCAAATTTTTAAGCTAATGAAAAATTTTGGGGGACCCCTTTAACTATATGGATTTGTGTGCACTCAATTATGGATCCACCAGGGATTGAGTTACTATTTGGCTGATACCTGGGCCTAAAGTTGAAAGTGGGGCATTTGGGGAGATTTTGGGCATTGTATTTGAAGCTTTATCTTTTTGTGTGCCAAACAATTTTTCCAACGAAATTTGTTGTTGTTGCTTTTTCCCCTCCTTTTTTAGTTTAAAATTTCCCCCAAGCAGACACTTTTAAAAGACCCTCACAACACCAGTGCAAGGTTTTTAGGACCAGCTATGATAAGCACTGCCCAGACACAGCTTTACAGGGTTTTTTCGACTTAAAAAAAAACAATTTACGAAGCTCCCCGTATAAAATTCCCTTAAAAAATGTAATTAAAATTTTTGAATTGCTTTGTAAAAATTACCTTTAAAACATTTCTATTGGACTTAAAAAAAATTGCAACGCAAAGCAAATTTTTTTTGAAGAAAGGTAGTAAAACAAAAAATTTTAAAATTTTATATCTGGTATCACGTATCATAATCCATAATTAAAATCCCATTTATTTTAAAACTCCTAAAAAAAAACTCAAAAAAGATAACCCCCTTTTTTTTCCCCATTCCCCCACACATTTTTTCCAAAATTTAAATTTTTATATTTCCTTCAAAAATCCCCTTTTCTCTATTTTTTTTTAACAAATTTTTAAAAAAATTTACCCAAAATTTTTAAAAAAAACATTTTTTTTTGTCCGTCCCGTGGTTTTGGGAAGAAATTGCATGTGGGGGTAGAGGATGGAGAAATGATGACTGGGGAAGATGAAGAAATGATACATATGGGAATTAAATTGCACAGAGGACTCCCTTTAAACACCCCGTTATCCAAAAAAATTTTTTTCAGGGAAAAGGTTTTTTGGAAAAAAAGGTACAAAACCCAAAAATCAAAGCCTCCAGCCATACCCACCCGCCCCCCACAAAATTGTCACCAAAAAAGAATCAAAATCTAAAACAAATACAAATTTTTAGTTTTATTCAAACCCCTTTCACTCCCAACATAATGAAATGCAGGCTATTTTGAAGAAACACTGGGAGATTCTGTACTCATATCGTATAGTAATTTACAGATGAGCCAAAACCATCAAAAATATAATAGCAGCATCAATAATAAAATTTAAAAAATAATAAAATAGATGGTACATCCCTTGAAAATTTCAAGGATACCTGGGGAGTTTTAATTGTTTCCCGACATGTAAATGTTGTAGTTTGTTAGTGAAAGAAACTGTTCAATTCTAATGTACCGGGGGGAAAATTTTAAAAAAAAAAGGACCTTTTTTGCAAAAAATACCCCGGTATCTTTTGATAAATGCTCGTGCGGGTTTTCAAAATAAAAGCTAGGAAAGTACAACTACCCCAAAAAGAATAAACCATCATCGGTTCAATGTAAACCATGCAAAAATGATACATAGCTTACCGAGACCTTTTGCTACTTGTCATGCAGGAGAGACACCGGAGTTCTCAGTCCACCCGATAGAACAAATTCCAGGTTATGTACCTGATCGGAACCAGAGATTGGCAGAAAGAAAAACACAATTGTACATTTTGGGCTAAATAAAATTCAAGATTTCATTGATTACCCAAGACACAGATACTAAACCACATAAAAAAATCCTTCTCTGTTATATAGGTATGGAGAAGCACCGGTTTCTTTTCCTGGTATAATATTAGTTGGTTTAGTCGATCAAGTTAGCTGGTACCCAAAAAATAAGCACTCAGTGTATTTACCTTTTCTTTGGGGTTTTATGAAAATGGATGAGAAAAACTCTAGGTTTCCTTCCTTGTCAGCAAAGATCCCCCTTCTACGTTAGTAACAATTCAGAAAGAGTATCTCGTAAACCTATTAGGCTTGTCTACATGCGTGGACAAAAAAAAGACCTGAAACGAAATTTCTAAAAACATTCATGAAACAAGTTTTTGCCATGCCCGTCAAAAGCAGCTGGAAAAAATAGCCATTTTTTCGCAATTTGCATTTTTGGGCCGCATTTTTTCCCGCGTTTTTTGCTTGTCTTCAGTGTTTTTTAATGTATCAAAAATTAACCATTGGGTGTAACCCACATTACAAAGGGGATGTAAATGACATTATTGCCCTTTTTCTTGTAGTCGTTTTAGGGTTATGGAGAAAAAAACTTATTGCGTTTTTTCGGCAAAAAAAAGTTTTTTTAGGATTTTTTTGGCCCCCAAACTCCCTTTTTTAAGGATTTGGTGCTAAGTCTGAAAATTTTTCACCTTTTTTCCGTAGTAAAACTATCTCGCGTTTTGTCGCCAAAAATCGCTTTTTTTTTGATTTTGGCCCTTACCATTTTTTTTTCGGATTTTTTGCTTTTAAATCCCTTTCTTAAATATTTTGGGTAATTTTTAAAAATTATTCGCTTGGACCCAAAAAAATGGTTTTTTTTTTTACAGATTTTGGGGCAAAAATCCTTTTTTTAGGGTTTTTGGGCTAAAAAGCTTTTCTTAAAATATTTTGCCCTTAAAAAAGTTAAGAAAGGATTTTGCATCAAAATCCGTAAATAAACGGATTCGGCGCCAAAAATTTGTAAAAAAAAATTTTTTTAGCGTCGACGCGAGATAACTTTTAGCACAAAAAATGTTAAGAAAAGGATTTTAAAAATCAAAACCTAAAAAAAAATGATTCTGGTGCCAAAAAACCATAAAAAAAAATATTTTTTTTTTGGGGGCGAGAACTTTTTTAGCACCCTATAAACTGTAAAGAAAGTATTTTAGTGCCAAAAAAACCGAAAAAAAAAAAAAAATTCTTTTTGCCAAAAACCTAAAAAAAAGTATTTTTGGAGTCAGAAAAAAGATAACTTTTTAGCGTCAAAATAGTTACAAAAAGGGTTTTTGCACCAAAAACCTAAAAAAAAAAATTCTGACGCCAAAAAACATAAAAAAAAACCTTTTTTTGCGAAAAAAAATATGAATTGTGCAAAAAACGTCAGCGCCAAAGCATGTTTATTTATTATGAAAGGACAAACAAGGAAATTTAGAACTTGTGTGCAAAAATTGATAAAAAAAAAACCATTTAAAACCCATAAGGTGGGACTTGGGTTTCCTGGGAGGGTTTCCATTGAAAAATCGTGGCAAAAAACACAGCAAAAATGCGACAAAAGACGTCCTGCGCTTTACATAGACTCCTGGTGTAAATTTCCTGCCCTGCTCTGGCGTTTTTAGAACATACTGAAAAAGACGCCCAGTAAAAAAAACGAGCAGAAAAAGCTCAGTGTAGACAGCAAGACATTTTTACAATAGAAGTCTATGGGAGCTGCTTTCAGTCGTTTTTTCCAGCGTTTTTAGAAAACGAAAAACGCTGAAAAAACTGACGTTTTTCTATGCAGTATAGACATAGCCTTAGTTTTCAATTAGAAATTATAGTTAAGGAGGTTTACAAAATAGTTACCCCGTCCATCTCGGGACGATTCCCGATAACCTCCCGTAACCCATCTTTCGTCATGAGGCTAGACCTTCCAATTCCAGGGTTAACATTTTGGGCGACATGTATGAAGGAAGGCGCATCGAAGTTCAATTTCTCATCTTCTTTCCAATGTATAATGCGCCTGATGTATGAAAGTGGGTTTTGTGCATTCATAACTGGTGTAAAGTTCGATGCGCCTCGCCTATGTGTTAGGCGCATTACGGAACTTAGGCGCATAAGTAATGCACCTAACATGCAGGGCCATTCCCAGGCTAAATTTCACTCAGGACGAAGTGAAGAAATTTCGCTCCCCCACCACCCCGGTAACATATGTCGCCACAGTGCGCCACATTGCATCACCATAAACCAAATCAAAAATATACAAAAAGATTTACCACAATCTGCTACATATAAAACTACTAAATAATAGTCATACAGTTACCAAATAACACCGCTACACCAACCAGAATCCCAAGACCACTAAGACCACATATCACCAGTACACAGTGACCGAATAATACCACCACACCATGACCACATATCACCACCATATAGTGACTGACTAATACAAACTGACAATTACTGAATGCAAACCATTATACTACAACCAATATTACTGGCGTACAGTGACCATTCAGTGGTGGATACCAGCTGTACACAGGCTCTGCAGACATATAAATGATAACAGCAAAGTTATATCTAGTGACTCACAGGATACGTCTCTGAAGAGTTGTTCTCTTTCTCTTCTGCTTTTACATCTGTCCCAGACGCCATGACTACTCCCGACTCTTCACTGTAAAATTTACAAAACAAATATCTTAAGACTCCTCAATTTATCGGCACTTCTCTACCAATTCCTATCTCTACACAAACTCCCCATCTATAGCACCTAATATGGTAGCCATGTAATAAGCCCCCTGTAGCCACGTAGTAGCCCCCTATAGCCAGGTAGTAGCCCCCCTGTAGCCAGTTGATGTCCCCCTGTAGCCAATGATGCCCCCGTAGCCATTGATGCCCCCATAGCCAGTGATGCCTCCGTAGCCAGGTGATGCCCTTCTAGCCAGTAGATGCCCCCTTGTAGCCAGTTGATGCCCCCCTGTAGCCAATGATGCCCCCATAGCCATAGATGCCCCCGTGGCCAGGTGATGCCTCCGTAGCCAGGTGATGCCCCTCTGGCCAGTAGATGCCCTCTTGTAGCCAGTGATGCCCCCTTGTAGCCAATAATGCCCCCCTGTAGCGAGTTGATGCCCCCCTGTAACCAATGATGCCCCCTGTGGCCAGTGATGCCCCCCTTGTAGCCAATGATGCCACCATTGTAGCCAGCAGATGCCCCCTGTAGCCAGTAGATGCACCGTGTAGCCAGTAGATGCCCCCTGTAGCCAGTGATGCCCATGTAGCCAGTAGATGCCCCCTGTAGCCAGTGATGCCCCTGTAAGTAATTATGGAATAACAAAAAAAGTACTCACCTCGGTCCGCGCGTCCAGGTCGGGAGCTGCTGAGCAGTGTAAGTGGCGTGACGTCATCACGCTGCTTACACTGTCACACAGCCTCCAAGGGTCTCCTCGGCGGCAGAGCTGCTGACCGAGGAGACCCAGTGTCGCAGGGGGCGCGGTGAAAGCCGCGTGCCCCCTGCGACGCTGATACAGGGGAGGAGTCAGGATGGGACCGATCCGTCCCGTCTCCTCCCTGCACCAGCAGCTGCTGCTGGCTCTGCGCGACTGTTATAAAACAGCCATGCAGCGTCAGAGGCGATCCTCCGGGCGGGCAAGGCAGGCGGCGCCTCGGAACGGCCTAGGAACGGCCCTGCTAACATGTATAAAGGCTATAGATAGCTGGAAATAAGAGAAAAGTCATTAGAATAGCATGTCAGTGAATAGAAACTATGATGTAGTTTTCGAGTATTTAATGCTTAAATCTGCAGTTTTCAGCCAGAAAAGAGTCAAAGAGTAATTCAATGAGTCAGTTTTTTAAATCCCGCCCACCTGAGGTTAGCCCCGCCCAACTCAACTGATAAACCTATTACTTTGAATAGGTAGAAACATATGAATAACTGTCAGTGGGCGGGGCTAGTCTTTGGTGGGTGGGGCTAACACCTGCTTATGAATAATATTTGCGGGGTAAATGCTCTAAAACTACAGCATCTTACAGAATAAGGGGCACAGCTCTGGAAACGGCAGGTCTGACACTGGCTTGTGCTGTCCTCAGCAAGGGGGGCATAATCTATGTGACAGGTTACCTTTAACTATATGGGAAACTAGAAATGATAGCTGGGGCATGAGTGAGA
Organism: Phyllomedusa bahiana; assembly: GCA_025379985.1. Classification (NCBI taxonomy): domain Eukaryota; kingdom Metazoa; phylum Chordata; class Amphibia; order Anura; family Hylidae; genus Phyllomedusa; species Phyllomedusa bahiana. Next base: position 42,146 of record JAODAL010020120.1, read on the forward strand.
GGGAGGAGTAATAATATCTGGGGACAGGAGGAGGTGCTACGCTGCCCCTCCCCCATGTATAATCCCTGGAAATAAAATATTTCTTTCTTTTAGGCAGAAAAAAAAGTCTTGTGTGGGAGAGGGAGTTTATCCCCTCTATAAAGGTCTCTACAGCACATATTTTTTTAATCAGTCCATCTTGTTTTTACCACAGTTTCTTTTTAAATTCAAGCATTGGACCTACCAAAAGAAATTATTGCAGGGGCAATTGCAGGATTTGGCATTTCAAATGTGTCCACACCAAATATACCCTCTGGCTAGGATTATTCAACCCTGGACTAGAGTAATAGGTTTGTCTTTAATAGTTCTAAAGGACCCATTATCATGTGAGAGCCTGGGCCCCCCAGAGGATTCAGTAGTATTCCGGTGGGGCAGTCCGATCTGTGACATATTTGGTGATGCATCACATTGTCATGTGAGTTGACATATGCTTCCACCTTGTTAGCACAGGGTAAAGCTATAGATAAACTTTTAATTTATCATCAGAAAATAAGCTATTGTTTGAATCAAGTTTTTTTTTATGTTAAAAATACTTTTTAAGACGTTTAGGTGCAGTTTTTTTTACTAATTTCTATGTAACATTCCCTGTCACTAAGCCTAATAATAGGCTGACAATTCCTGTTCTGTAGAGATCACTTGTCAGCAGTCATCTCATTATAATCACAGACAGAATTATAATAAAAGACGACACCAATGTGTAGATAACACAAGACCCACAACTGACAATAGCACATCTCCAACCATAGTGACTCCTGCACAAATCAGAGCATTCCTGGGGTCCCCCTATCCCTCAGCTTCACTTATGTTAGACTACATCAAAAGGGGTCCAGGCATGTGCGTCTCTCTACATTTGTTATAATGTAAGGTCTGAGTATAGCTGAATAAAGCAACTGAAATTGAAACAAATGGAGAGAGCTGCAGGAGAGCCACAACCACAATATATTCTTGTCCAGGAACTGCACCTATCAGACATTTATGCTATATCCTATCAATATGTCATGAATATCTGAGATGGGAGACCCCTTTAAAGTTAAAGAGGTTTTACCATGAAGGAAAATGCGCTGGATAGTTCAGCTCTCAGCTAGCTGCTAGACGACCACGCATGAGAATAAGGAGGGTGGCGCTTGCGGACGTCCTCCCCGTTCACTTCTTTGTAAGTGGGATTAGCTATATTCAGAATTCCCATAGAAGTGAATAGAGAGAACGGCTTCAATCGCCGCCCTTCTCATGCACGCTAGTTGAGAGCCGACCTATTCAGCGCATTTTCCTTCATTATAAAGCCCTTTTGATTTAAAAATACATGACCTAAGAAGTGAAAACTCTTTGCAGCGTCTGTGGTCATCCATTATTACTGTATGACTTTCTCATGGGTTGGAAAATGAGCACTGTTCATTGTTATCTCAAGCACTGACACAAAATAGAGACAAATCATTACACCTACTGTGCATGTAACCATATGTATTGCACAGAGATCACAGGTAAGAGGAAGGTTCCAACAGTGGTCACCAGTCTGCAAGATTAGTGTCCTTCATGCCTACATATATTCCTGCTGCATGCTGTGCTACAGTGGGGGAAGGGAGCATATTTACCATAGAGATAAGCTCTTGGGTCATGATCCTCTTTTGTTAATGCTTTCATCTTATAGTGTTAGGGCTTATAGTATAGTTATATATTTAATCACTTACATGTATTGTATCATAGAGCTCTGTTCATCAATGGAATATTAAGATGTTCTGATTTTCTTGGAAATTAAGAAGCAGCTCAACAATCCATGAAATTACGGCATTGCTACTATTTTTCTTCTACCTGTCAACCAGCTTGACACATAATGATTTCTTTCTAATTCTATTTGCTTTCCCATAAATCTTTACAGTTTACAGATGAGGAAAATTGTGGTGTGCAAACATCAGCTAATATGATAGATACCAAGGTGTTTGCTGGTATAATAGATTAATTGCTTTTTAGATTATTTAATTTATAAAGGACTTTATACTTCTTGGTGGACATAAACCAATGTAACTGATATTCAGGACTGACCATCCTTTACCCATAATTTAGTTCATCTTGATAGTGTGCGTTATCTATTTATTTTCCTTCTATTATTTTAGGATTTGATGGAGCATATAATTACATTTCTCCTTAACAGGACTGAAGATATACACATAGCAAACATTTCAGTGACACGGAGTATACCATCTCTATGGCACTGGTAGATCACAACTGAAAGCTGTAGTAGTCTATTAGAGAAATCCTACATCAAATGCCACTGTGCCAAAGCTGCCATCGACTCTATGAAAAAAGTTAACTGACAATGGTGTCACAATGTCCACGTCGGTAGAGTCCTGGCTGGCAGAAGAAAGAACTTTTGTGCACTGGATTCTAGCCCATATGCATGAACGAGATACAATCTTTAACTTGTTTAGCTTGGGCACCAGTAGGTACAGAGAGATGAAGACTTAACACTCTTCTGTATGACTTGGTTCACATTTGCGTCAGAGGTACAGTTCGGAACCTCTGTTATAAAGGTGAAAATGGACGGAAAAGGAACTGTTACACAATGAACACCAACAGCGTCCGTCAGACCCTATTGATTACAATGGGTCCATCAAGTTTCCACCATGGTGTGCTTTGTTTAGGGAAAAAATAGCGCAAATTGCTGTGCTATTTTTTCCTTTGATCACAACGGAATATGCAACACAACAAATATGTGAACCAAACCTAAACCCCACTAATTTCTCTAATAATAATAATATAATGTATTTATATAGTGCCAGCATATTCCGTAGCACTTTGTTCTTCAAAGGGAATACATAGATACATAGGTGCTTGAAAGTTTGTGAGCCCTTCAGAATTTTTTATATATCTTCATAAATTGGACCTAAAGATTTTTCCACAAATTCTATAAGTAGATAAAGAAAACCAAAAAAAGCAAATTAGTCAAACATGTTAGACTTGGTCATTTATTTACTGAGGTAAATTATCCAATATCACATATCCTATGAGTGAGAAAAGTATGTGAAGCTTTGCTTTCATTATCTAGTATGAGTCATTTGTGCAGCAATAATGGCATTGAAATGTTTCTGGTAAGTGTTGATGAGTCCTGCACTTCTGCTTGGAGTAATTTTAGCTCATTCCTCTCTCCACTCTTATGTTAGTGGAACATTTGGTCTGTATCCCCTTTTCTCCATTTATTTTTATTACTTGCATCTGATTTACTCTTATTGAGTTTGTGGTATTACGTTTACTCTGTCTTATATTGGGATACTTACCTTGTGGTAGTGACTGCAGTACTCCAACGCCACTTTTTTTATTGCTTTTTATTTTGTCTTTATATTTATATATTTCAATAAAATTCATCTTGTGTTTATTATATAGTTTTGGGTAGTGTTGTTTTGTTTGGCATGCTTTTTGTTGTTATGTTAGTGGGTTTCTTCCCAAGAAATACTCACTTCAGCTCCTTCCACAACATTTCTGTTGGATTAACCTCTTAGTGCTCCATGACATGTTAATACGTCATGGTGACAAAAAGGGAGTATGGAGCAAGTTCACTGGCTAAGCCTGCTCCATAAGCATCAGGTACCAGCTGTTAGATACAGCTGACACCTGCCACTAACAGCAGGGATCAGAGCTGGATCCGATATCTGCTGTTTAACCATTTAGACGGTGTGTCCTCGTCGAGTGGTTGCTATGGCAGCCAAAAGCCTAATACAGGCAGGAAGTCATAGGAAGGCCATATTTGTACATTCTTATATACAGTGGGGAAAAAGTATTTAGTCAGCCACCAATTGTGCAAGTTCTCACACTTAAAAAGATGAGAGGCCTGTAATTGATAGGTAGACCTCAACTATGAGAGACAAAATGAGAAAACAAATACAGAAAATCACATTGTCTGATTTGGAAATAATTTATTTGCAAATTATGGTGGAAATAAGTCTTTGGTCATCTACAAACAAGCAAGATTTCTGGCTCTCACAGACCTGTAACTTCTTCTTTAAGAGGCTCCTCTGTCTTCCACTCATTACCTGTAGTAATGGCACCCATTTGAACTTGTTATCAGCATAAAAGACACCTGTCCACAACCTTTAAAAATTACACTCCAAACTCCACTATGGTGAAGATCTCACCTCATGGAGTTAAAATGATCACAAGAACGGTGATTAAAAATCCCAGAACCACATGAGGTGACCTAGTGAATGACCTGCAGAGAGCTGGGACCAACTTAACAAAGGCTACCATTAGTAACACACTACACCACCAGGAACTCAGATCCTGCAATGCCAGACATATCCCCCTGCTTATGCCAGTATATGTCTGGACCCATCTGAAGTTTGCTAGACAGCATTTGGATGATCCAGAAGAGTATTGGGAGAATGTCATATGGTCATATGAAACCGAAGCAGAACTGTTTGGTAGAAACACAACTCATTGTGTTTGGAGGAGAGAGAATGCTGAGTTGCATCCAAAGAACACCATACCTACTGTGAAGCATGGGGGTGGCAACATCATGCTTGGGGGCTGTTTCTATGAAAAAGGACCAGGACGACTGATCCGTGTACATGAAAGAATAAATGGGGCCATGTATGGTGAGATTTTGACTACAAACCTCCTTCCATCAGCAAGGGCATTGAAGAGGAAACGTGGCTGGGTTTTTCAGCATGACAATGATCCCAACCACACCACCAGGGCAATGAAGGAGTGGCTTCGTAAGAAGCATTTCAAGGTCCTGGAGTGGCCTAGCCAGTCTCCAGATCTTAACCCCATAGAAAACCTTTGGAGAAAGTTGAAAGTCTGTGTTGTCCAGTGACAGCCCCAAAACATCACTGCTCTAGAGGAGATCTGCATGAAGGAATGGGCCAACATACCAGCAACAGTGTGTGCCAACCTTGTGAAGACTTATAGAAAACGTTTGACCTCTGTCAATGCCAACAAAGGTTATATAATAAAGTATTGAGATGAACTTTTGTTATTGACCAAATCCTTTTTTTCCACCATAATTTGCAAAGAAATTCTTTCCAAATAAGACAATGTGATTTTCTGGATTTGTTTTCTCATTTTGTCTCTCATAGTTGAGGTCTACCTATGATGTCAGTTACAGGCATCTCTCATCTTTTTAAGTGGGAGAACTTGCACAATTGGTGGCTGACTAAGTACTTTTTTCACCCACTGTATAATATAGAAGGATGTAAAAGCAATCACACACCTCAGTGATCAAGTATCCTAGGGGGACTAAGGGCGACATGTATGAATGGGGCTGCACAAGTTTTCTGGTGAACTTTGAGCCAAAAAGAATGTATGAACAGGTGCACTCCAAACTTCGATGCAAAAGTCCCTTTGTAATGCTCTAAAGACACTTTTTAGCATGCCAGAGATTTGGATGAGTTCTGGGGGTGTCTGACCACATTCATAGAATTAGACACATTTATGATTCATTGACGCCAAACCTCGTCACAGAACAGTTATAACAGCCAGACCAGGTTAAAGGTGATCTGCCTGAGCCTGAGTTGTATTGGTACTAGACTGTGCCTGTATGTATGAACTGCAGAAGGTTCATACATTCTGGCACAGTCTACATTGCCTTAAAGCTATTTAGACTTCGCCTATCAGCGCCAGGATTTATACATATAGCCCTAGGTGTATAATAAAAAAATAAAAAAATGTAAAACATAATAAAAAATTAAAACTTCAAATCAACCCTTTTTGTCATTTGACAAATAAAAAAACGAACAAGCAAAACAAAGTTATTGGTGGCAGAAAATGGCGCTGCAGTGTAAAAGTAAACATTTTTTTAAAGAACTAACACATAAAGAAAACTCATACATGCTACATATTTAGTATCACTGGAATCATATTAACCTGCAGAAACAGATAACACATTAACTGTGAACGACATAAAAACAAGTATATTTTTTCTCACACTCCTCCTCACTTGGAATTTTAATTCACCCACATACAGTAATTGACAATTTGCTCTGTATATACATTGATACAGGGAAAGCTGTCAATCACTGTATGTGTGAGGGGTAAGCAGGACATCCATTGTCTGTTAAGGAGTCGTATCGGCCCAAAGAGTTCTAGGAGTACCACACACTAAAATGTAAACACAAGTTCAGTATTTGGAAGGTTAAGTTTTGGAAAGAGTACAAGATGCTACAATTAGCTGACAGATATTCACTGGTGTTCTGTAGTGAAAAAATTGCAATCAAAGGCTGGAATTGCATTGGATTTAGATACGACACATTTATTAAGCGGGTCATGGCACCTAATAAACATGGTGCCTATGTGGCTGTCTGTGCACCTCATAATGTTCTACACACTAGCTATGCCAGTTTCTGGTATAAATTATAGTGAAAAATAATACAGGAGAATACGCTCTGTTATATAGATTGACAAAAGTGCTACAAAATCTGCAAAAAAGTCACATATTTGTACACTAAACAGAATTGTGCAAAAATGTGCTACTTTTTCCACCACAAAAGTGTCTGAAACTGTTTAGTAAATTCCCCACAAAAAGTTGTGACAAACTTGTAAAGCAGCCTAGGTATTTTCTTCGATATACATCTGCGACTTACTCCTCGCTTTGTGATTTCCAAATTAATAGAAGAATGTGCATATATCAGGGAAGATTTGCAGCTAATATCAGGTTGATTGTAAAAGCAAAATTCTTTATTATGGTTAATTACAAGTTTTTTTTATATAGAGGTTGGTTTGGAAGCGTGGTAACATTATAATATTCAATACATCATCATTACTTCATACTTTTGATTAGTATTAGTTCAATTAACAAACTTTTGCGTAAGCTGTAACCTTTACCATATCTTTGTTTTGGTTACACTGAGGTTTATTTTGCTGAATATCACCTTGCAGTTTTTATTAATATTTTTGTCACAATCAAATTCCTCTTGGATCTGTTGGAAATTATGAACACTTTCTGAAGAATTTTTTAATTTATTTAACTTTATATGGCTTCTATGACAGTATGTAGCAATATTGTTCTGCATATTTTCTTTTGCCATATTTATACAACCATAACCGACCCTTTATTTTTCTGATCACACTCTTCCATGCTGTATATCATCTGATCAATACCTCTTATGCACTCTTCACACTTGTTTCGGATGTTCCGTACAGAACCTCAATTGCAAGTTCCATTAAAAATTATGGAAAAAATAGCGCAGTGAAAGCTATCAGTTCCATTGTATGTTGAAATCATAACTCTATAGAAAACTGGTAATTGGTTGCAAGTCTCAAAAAAGTAACCCATCATAATGTAATATGAAGATTAAGGAAAATGAACCAGATAACTAATACAGATAAAACAAGTTGTTACATATAACAGTCAGAGAATGCTGCTGGAAACTGGAAATCACTTTCTCTTTTGAGGGTAGTAGCTTCTTTGGGTCATGGACTTACACATTATACCAGAATTAAAGAAAATGGGGCCGCCCTCACTTGGTGCCCAAAGGAGACCTAGCACATGGAAAGAGCAGTACAGGACATGTACTGCGCTATACTGTAGAGAAGTGCTACTAGACCGCAAATCACTGCATGCTCTTCACTAATACAGATGTTTTAAAGTAAAATGTTCATTATAATTGTCTAAATCTTCCAGTCAATCACATGTGCTGCAGATCAACGATGTCTGTGACTTTGCATGGTCAAAAAATGGGACCTCTATGGCGCTAATCTTCCACAAGGAAGGAAAAATATTCCGGGAATGATCATTGTATGTTGACAATATTGTATCCCAAGGCCATTGTACCTTAAGGGATCCGATGTAGCAAATCTAGGTTGCTATGCAGCAACATGGGAGGGGAGAACTATACACCACATCTAAGATTCATGTGGATTTTAAAATCTTTCGCTCTCTTTTATATATTATATAATATATATATATAATATATATATATATATATATATATATATATATATATATATATATATATATATATATATATATATATATATTAGGATTACCAAAATGATTTATATTTGCCAACTGCCCGAATAATGAGAGATAATTTTTAAGACATGTTTATTAATTTCTCCAAAGTCAAAAGTTTACATACATTTCATTACTTTTTGGTAGCATTGTCCTTAAACTGTTTGACTTGGGTCAAATGTTTTGGAAATCTTTACACAAGCTTCTCACAATAGTTGTAGGAATTTTGGCAAATTCCTCCTGACAGAACTGTAGTAACTGAGCCATGTTTGTAGGTCGCCTTGCTCGCACATGTCTTTTCAGCTTTGTCCATAATTTTTCTATAGGATTGAGATCAGGGCTTTGTGATGGCCACTCCAAAACATTGACTTGGTTATCCATCAGCCAAGACACAATCTTACCAGCTTCCTCCAGCATTTTCACAAGGTCTTTTGCTTTTGTTCTTGGGTTGATATGCACATGTTGGACCAAAGCACATTCATCCTGAGCGGTATGATGGCTGGACATTCCCATCTTGCTTGTACTTGCATATGATTGCTTGTACAGATGAACGGGACACCTTCAGATATCTGGAAATTACACCCAAGGATGATCCAGCATTGTGCAATTCTCTTCCTGATATCCTGGCTGATTTCTTTAGACTTTCCCATGATGTTACACACAGAGGCAGTGTGTTTCTGGTGCGAATTAAAATACATCCACAGGTTTGTCTCTAATTAACTCAGACGTTGCCAATAAACCAGAAACTTCCACAGACATGACATCATCATATGGACTGTCCCAAATTGTTTAAAGGCCTAGTAATTCTAGTGTAAACTTTTGGCAGAAAGTAATAAAAATGCCTTAATAAATCCTCTCTCATCATTCTCGCATTTGGCAAATATAAATAATTTTGGTAATCCTAATTGACCTAAAACAGATAAGGTTTATTTTGATTTCACGTCAGATAGTGAGAAAAACATGCATGGTGTCTTTTTAGATAGTGTATGTAAACTTCCGGTTTCAACTATATATATAATTTATTATATATATTATATATATATATATAATATATAATATTATATATAATATATATTATATATATATATATATAATATCATAACGGAAATTACAATATAAAATATACACAATTTAAAAGATTGTGGTAGCAGTTTCTCCCCCCCATGTTGCTGTGTTCCATATATGTAGCTCTGTGTTCTGATATATAATGCAGAGTGACAACCACTATTAGAGCTATAGTAGCGATCATATTGGTTGTCATTGTATCAAAAACTGATAAAACCAAAACACCACTCAATGGAATACATAACACTGGTCTTATCTTTCCATATGGATAAAACACAACTAAAAAAAAAAAAAATATATGCATCTAAATGCATAGAACGATGTAGTAATCTGTACAATTTTACTTTAATCCTTAATTAATTGAGAAGTTCATTGAGACACATGGTGTAATTAGAGAAGCCACACACTGAAACCAAATAAAGGATTGTGAACAATCCAAACTTCTAATTAAATCTAGGATTTATGAATCATGGAAGTGACTTATGGCAAATAGCAGGAGTCTGTATCCAAAATCCTCTACTGTAATTCGTGTTGTGTGTGTTGTATCACTTGGGTAAACAGAGTGCAGCTCTTATCACGTCCTCTGGTTAGCCAGTGTCCAGGAGGAAATCTCAAGCTCAGTGAATTAGAAATACCAGTTACATATTTGTTCAGGACTCGGCTCGGGTGCATTCTCATGAGGGTCTCATCTGACCTCTGAATCTCATTTATAATGTCAATAACATTGTTTGTCACTGATGACATAAATGAGCTTGTACTCACAGTTGCTAAAAAGGTCATATGTCTTTATAAATCTGTATAAAAGGCATAATACAACAACTAAGTGACACATCCTGGCTCAGGTATTTTTTTTCTAGTTTACTTCTATATAGTTTTTTTATGGTTTTTACTTGCTATAGTTTTATGGGCTTTATTCTTATGTATGTACTAAATACATAAAGAATTCTGATAAATTATTATCAGTACATCCAGGTCAATACAATGTATATTCATAACATCTTTCTAGAAATTGTAGCAATTATTATTATATATGTTTGATCATTTTTATTAAAATATCTTTTTAATCAGTTGCGGCAGCTAATCTAGTATAGTTTAGATTCACGCTGCATTTTATAAGGTTTTTGCATTTTGTTGACATTTATCCTTTAAAGGACAAAACTATTTTTAGATTTTTGTTTTTTCATCTTCACCTTCTAAAAGCCATGTATATAGATTTTTTTGTCAGCATAGCTGTATAAGGGTTTGTATTTAAGGGACATTTTTTTGTTTTTTAGTAATATCATTAAAATCACTATATAATGTACTGGAAAGCCCCCCAAAATTGTTTGTGGGTGATATTGTAAAAAAAAACCTCAATTGTTCAATTTCTTATGGGAGTTAGTCTTTACAGAGTCCACTGTGCAATACAAAATGACATATAGGAGAACATGTATCAACTGGGCTGTGCCAGGCTTCTGGTGTGCTTTGAGCCAAAAAACCTGTTCAATAGATGCATAAAAAGTCATACGCCAAACTTTGTCCTACTAGATTTGCAGGATTTGACACATTTATGAATGTGTAACGCCAAAAGTGGGCGCAAAACTGTCGGCATCAGCCAGACCAAGTTAAAAGTGGTCTGATTGACACCAAAGTTGTCATAGACAAACTAGAATTTTCAATAGGGCCAAAAGTATCAATTGTTTTTCAACTAATAACACTAAAGTAATAAAAACTAATTTACAATTATTAAACTAGATAAAATTAAACAATATAAAATTATATTACATAAACAATATACAATTATATAATATAATATTTAAAAAATCAAAAATTTTCTCATATCAAATTAATATTTATTTATATCATGTATAATTAATATTAAATAATTTAAAATAAAGAAACCAATACAGCATCTACCATAAATCCTGTTCTCAATTGGGTATTTAGAGTTAGCATAGTATTATCAGCGATTACAAACACATCACAGCAGGTAAGAAATAAAAAAAAAGCTGTTAGCATAGCATGTCAGTGAACAGAAATTCATCGTACACAGTTTTTCAAAAATAAGAAATGTCTTATATTATTTTCATATCCAAAATAGGGCTATGGCTTATTTTTGGTGGAGGGCTTATTTTTTTAACATATCGGGGGAAGACACTGCATGCTGGGACATATAGGGCCACATGTATGAAAACTCTCTAGTTCTAAAACTCACTTTGTTGCCCATAGCAACCAATCAGAGCCCATAGCAACCAATCATAGCGCCCTTTCATTTGTCCAGAGCACTATATGAAATGAAGGAGAACTCTGATTGGTTGCAATGACCCGGGTACTGCGTTCATCAGACATCAACACAATTTCTATCCGCTCCTCATGTGTTAATCTCTGCAACATCTCAATGGCTGTAAACAAAGAGAAACTTGTAAATAACTCATGAAAGAATAAAGTTATGTTAAAACCAAGCACACCATTGTTTTTCTTATGAGATTCTCAATAAGTTTGATGTGTTACATGACCCTCTTCCCATTGGAAAAAATAAAGTTGAAAATGGCCGACTTCAAAATGGCCGCCATAGTAAACACCCATCTTGAAAAGTTTTCTCTCTCATATACTAATGTGCCACAAACAGGAAGTCAATATCACCAACCATTCCCGTTTCATTTAGGTGTATCCATTTAAATGGCCCCACCCTATATATATATATATACAGTACATAACCTATAGTCAAAAACCATGGAGTGTGTTTCTATTCTTTCAGTGCCTTATCTTGAAAGTGTGGCATGATGGGGAACTACAAGTCCCTGCAAGTCACAGTAGCCACACTTTAAGATCTATAAATGTGTGTGTGTATACAATATGAGTGCATATGTGACTGTGACATCATCTCAGGTCCTTCAGCCTGAAAATACTGGAGGCTTCCGCAAAACCTCCAGTCTAACAGGCTGTTTATGGGGGAGGGAGGAAGGGCAGGGCTAAGGAAAGGCACTGGCCAGGAGGCGGGCACCAGGTGACATCACTCAGGAGGCGCTGACTAACTAGGGCTTATTTTTGGAGTAGGGCTTATATTTAATTCCTTCTCCAAGAATCTGTGAAAAACAGACTAGGGCTTATTTTTGGAAAAACATGGTAGTAGTAATTTGGCTTGGCACATATAGACCTGTTGTGTGCTGGCTATTGCTGTATGTAGAATAAAGGCTGAGAGCAGGAAAAAAATTCACACTGATCAACATGTGATTAAAATTTCATTGTTTCATTTAATGTAGTAAAAATGAAAAAATTGGAACGAAAAAATGTTTCTAAACATTTTAGACAACATTCAAAATCCTGACCTACTGACCTACATTCTGATAAAAAAAAAATTACCTTACAATATAATAATATTACAATATAACAGCCTAAAACAAGTCGCCATGGAGGCGACTATACAGCAGCAATGATGTGTATTGAACTCTATTGTATCAATGATGTGAAGAACTGAAGATCATTGATACAAATCCCCTATGGGGAAAAGTAAAGAAAAGGAAAACACAAACACGAAAAATAAAATAAAGTATGCATATTTGGCATTGACGTGTGCATAACGATCTGCCTATAAACCTGTCATGTTAATTAACCCACACAGTGAATGGTGTATAAAAAAAACAATCACAGAATTGCAATTTTTGTTAATCTCACAGCACATAAAATTATATAAAAAAAGAGATAAAAAAAAACTAAAATGTCAGTTTATCCCAAACAAAAAAAATCCCTAGCACAGCTCTGTATACGGAAAAATTAAAAAGTTATGGCTATCAGAAGACAGCGATGCATAAATATTCTTTTACACAATAAAAACAATTTTTTTTAAAGTGCTCCAGCTTAAATAAAAACTATATAAATTGTCTCGACCCCGGGAGTAAAAGTAACTTGTCATGCATACTTTATGGTGAGCACTGTTAAAAATAAAATTAAAAAACACTACTAGGATTGCAGCATTTTTTTCACACTGTTTTCAAAAAAAAGATTGAAAACCGATCAAAAAGTCTTGTCCCCCTAAAAATTATACCAATAAAAATGCCAACAAATCCCGCAAAAAACAAGCCTCTACACATTTCCGTACACAAAAAAGTGATGTCTCTCAGACTATGGCGATGCAAAAACGTGTTTTCCTTTTTGAATAAAAGTGTTTTTACTGTGTAAAAGCAGTAAAACATAAAAAATATGCACAATTGGGTATCACTGTAATCGTTTCGACCTTCTGAGTAAAGCTAGCATTTCATTTATACCGCATGGAGAACGCTGTAAAAAATAAAAAACACTACCACACAATACAGTATTGCTGTATTTTGTTAAAAATGCCTCACAAAAACCTTAATAAAAAGTAATCAGAGTGTCATATGTACCCCATAATGGTACCAATAAAAACGTCAACTCAACCCTTAAAATAAGAGCCATTAATCAGCTCCATATACACAAAAAAAAAAAAGTTATGGCTATCAGACTATGACAACATAAAAACACAATTTTTTATAAATGCTTTTCTATTGTGTAAAAGTAATAAAAAAAAAACATATAAAATGTATTTTCTTGTAATTGTACCGACCCACATAGTAAAGTTATTATGTCATCTATACCATACGGTGAACAATGTAAAATTGAAGGCCAAAACACAATGGTTGAACTGCATTTCCCTCGCCCCCATTTTCATTACCCAATGCTAAAAAAACTATGGAACACAAAGTGCGCACAAACTGCACAATACATAAAATGGCAAATTTTTTTAAATATCTTGATATTTTTCACAAATAAACAAGGATTGTTTGGACGAAGATTTCTTACTAACTTAAACCACCATGTGTCCCGAAAAATCTCAGAATCACATGGATAGGTAAAAGTATCACAAAGCTATTCTCACATAAAGTGACACATGTCAGATTTAAAAAATGGGGCTCTGTTAGAAAGGCCAAAATTGCCTGCGGCAGTAAGGGGCTCCCTATAGGGCTCCATATTAGAATTAAATCAGCTCCCACCACTCAATCAAACAGCTGCATAAATTATGGATAATAGCTCTCTATATCTGAGAACTCAAACAGTAGTGCTGGATAGCAGAAAGCAACCAACTTGTTATTTGAAATTTATAATCCGGTCCAGCCTTATATAGGGAAACTTTTGCATTTCTACAGACGCCCAGGACCATGCATGAGTGTCCGTGTATAGAAGTCTGTATGTCCATATCATATCTTTGTAGTCCTCCCATTTTACATGTGAGAACACACAGGTTTTTGCTCTTTTATGCATATGGTATCTCAGAGTGAAAAAAAAAATGGTGCAATGTTCCTTTGGATGCCGTATTACTGTAACACAATGCTTTATGGAGCTACAATACAGTGTACACAGTTTTCCATACAGGTTCAGTACACACCTATCTCTGCTATATGCATGTGGCCTTATGGTCAGAGATCAATGAAACATAGGTTCATGGAAACGCTAGTATGATTACACAGAGCAATATAATGCATTTAGTTAATAAAGTCATCACAAATGTCCCTTTCTAAAAATTCTATAAATGTGGGCAAATTTATTTCATGCTTAATTTAACTTACGGTATGTTATCCAATATGTTTCTGTGATCATATATTGATTCTGTAGGTAAATAGTTGAAAACAACCTTTGTGATTTTCTTTGTCAAGAATTAGCTATGCTCTGCAGTCAGGTTTATTAGTGGGAGCAGCATAATTGGAAAGCAAATTTAATAAGCCTTTCTTTCATCTAATTTCCAAATAAACTAATTTCTGTTACATATATCGCTTTAATTAGCAGCGGAAGGTGTAGCTCAATCAATCAAGCCAGTAATTGAGATTGGCAATGGAAATAATTGCAATATAGTGATGCCAGAGCGTTTGATTGCCTTTACTGTCAGAACGCTTGTGTGACAGTTTGCTGGGTTACAAATTCCTTAGTCTTTCTTGTTATTCAAGTATATCACAAGGCATTATGGGAAAGGAGCTGGAAAGCTCACTGCGCCCTCTATAGGTTGTAACAAATCCTCAATTTACTTCTGATTCACTGAATCTTTGAGAAGCAAAAAGGAATAATTGTCAAGCCAATATTGCTCATCTACATACGCCGTTTTGGGGTTTTGCCCCTCATCAATGTAGAGCAGAGCGATATTGGCTTGACTGGTGGGAGGCAATGAGTGGCTGAGAGAAGGGGAACATCTCTCCTTATGGAGAGCACCATGGTGCTCTCCATAAGGAGAGATGTTCCCCTTCTCTTGTTATTCAAGAACATTCAATGTCATAAAACATACATGTATAATAGAAAACGTACAATTGTAGGAAGAGTCCAGGAGCAATGATACATAGAGGTATGCCTGGGCCAGAGGGTGTGTATGATTCAAAGATCACCAGTGATCAAAACTGTGCAATGCCTCCTCATGCACTAGGCATGTCGTGGTGACTCTTGGAGTCTTTTTGGAGTCTTCCTTTAAATGAGATGACTGCTTTAGCAAAAATGGCAGCAATGTTCCTGAGTATTTCTTGGGATGGTTCTAGGCTCGTCTTTTTTTTTTTTTTTTTTTTGGAGGGGGAGCGGGTGGGAGAATGCCAACATTTTTATTAATTTTTTTTTTTTATGAATAAAAGGGAATATAATTAATTTTTTTTTTTACAAGATCCTAATCCTTTTTTCTTTATGCTCAAAAATATAATAAAGGTTTCCAAAAGAAGCTGTGTGAAGCTACCCTAAGGCTGGCGTAGGAATTGGCTTCCTATGGCCAACAAAGACATTCTTACTATTAGACAGTTTTCATACATCAGGCCCAATGTTTTTAATGTCTTTTGTTGCTGAAGATCAGAAAGGACGTATAAAATGCACTGCATACATCGCTCCTTCCTTTGTGACGTTTTTCTCTCCTTGGATGCGTTTTTTTTTGTCAGTGGAGTATTTTTTAAAAACAGCATGCTTTCAATGTGACGTTTTTTCAAGCAGTTATTGGCATTTTTCCCTCATTGACTGTCTTTGTTTTATTTTCTACATAAGAAACATATGTGTGGTTTTTTTGTGGCATTTCTTTACATGAGAAATCATGAAATCACATGATCTAATGATTGGTTATGGAAATAAGCACAACAAAAAGAAGTCTATAAAAATGTATATACTGTACTTAAACACATTACTGTTATCATTACTGAAAAATGCCCCCAAAATACCCAACAAAAGCATAGAGTCTAGAAATTCTGAAAAATCGGCTTTCTTCTCTATGGTTTCCAGGTAAATATTTAGAGCAATTTAAAAATAAGAAAGAGACTTTAAATAACTTCCTTATTATTTGCTATTTTTTTTTTTTTTTTTTAGAAATGTTCTATTTAGGACACATACTTAAATTCTGCAAAGGCCTGTTTACATGTACCATTAGAAGAACTGTAGTGTTACTTTTGTTTCAAATGTGACCTCTGGGACTCTTGAAAACCGTAAAGGGGTTTTGCCACAATCTAATGTTGACGTGGGATCCTTCAAAATGGGTATTTAATCACTTTTCTAAATATATGTGAGTATAAAAAGAGTAGCCTGTGAGAGCTACAACCTGACTAAGATGCCCTTAGTTTCCTGACTGTTTACATTAGCTATGGCCAGGAACTGACAGGAGCTAATATGGCAGCGCTTGCCTTGTTTGCACTTCTTATCTGATGGCAGGGCACATGAGTGAGCTTTGAAGGGACTGGGGAGAAAAGAGCCTGTGTCTTTTGTATAGAGAGTCCACTGGTTGTAATGTAATTATCTGAGTAAACATGCAGACACTCCCTGGCTCCCTGCTCAGCCCTCCTCTCCTCCCTGCAGCAGTCCGCGAACGAAAAAAAGAACGCTGCCTGATTCTGCTTGGAACTTATCTTCTCTCCTGAGCAGATAAGAGGGAGAAACAAAACCCTTGTAGCTTGTGCACAATACAGTTATCTCCTGTGTATTAGGCAAACAATGTTTACTCAACTACAGAGACATCAGCCTCGGGAGCCTACATGGGAGGTGGAGCGATGACATCACAGAGTAGGTACTTGTTTTTTTAAACACAGAATCACAACGCCCCTTTTCTCCAGACTTTAGATCAGAGTATCAGCCTGTTAGGTGAAGAAATCACTTCTTGGCAAAACCCCTTTAAGTTAATGGGCTGTACTGCAGTTTCGTGAAAGGTGCTGGTTAGGAGTGCTGCTGTGCAGGAAGCAACTTTAGAGGATCAGTGGATTTCTATTGAACAACAAGGGATGATATGGGATGTGAACACATGGAACACATGGAAATAATTTGTGTGGCAATAACTGAAGCAAGTGATGGGCACCTCATAGAAGGAGACTACTTAGGAGACAGACAACTTATCTCTAATACTGGGCCACAGCAGCAACTGCCAACCTTGTTCAATTTATGTGCTGCAACTGAGAGCTGTGCCGTGCTGCCACCAAGCTGTAAATATTTCTGTAACCACCAAACCTGTTTGTTTTCAAGTGAGTAAAAGAGACTTGAATGGATAACACTTTTCCTGGGACTGTGATTGTTTTGCTGTGTCATCAATCCTAATGAGATGGTCTCACCAGGCCCAAAAATAAAAAGAAAAAATGTAAACAGCTCACCTCTGCATTTGCCATCCTTTCCGGCAAGGAAGACATAAACTGGAAAACAAAGAAGCCAGCACTGCAATCTTCATAAAATCCAACGCTTTATTTGAAGTAAAAAGGAATCAATAAAATTAGGTGCAAATCCATGGACGATACAAGAGACAAATGATCCAGCTCACGCGTTTCTGACCAAAAGGTCATTAATCATAGCTAAGGATCAACATCGGACACCTCTTTAACCCTATACAAACCATCACCAATAAAAACATATAAAAATCATCAATAATTTAATGCTAAATCTAATCTATGATTAAGGCCATAGGGTACACTACTATTAAGCATTAGTTTTCAAAAACCTTCTTTATTTAATAATTTGCGTTTTCTATCTCCTCCCTAAATGGGTTTGGATACCCTTTCAATGCTGAAGCATTAGAGTGAAGAAATGTCCCCTCCGTGTACATCACTAAAATGTTTGGAAGCATTAAATAAGTTCCTACTATCGGTTTTTACTACTCCATAAATGTGTTCTCTTATTCTAGTTTTCATTTTTCTACTTGTGCATAGAACATACAATAAATCGCACAAGATACCATAAACCCCCCACGTAGTATCACAGTTAGTGAACATTTTAATAGAATAACTACGACCGTTGATCTTATTTACTACAGTGTTGTTGAATAGCATGATTGCAGCAAACACATTTATTTTTACCGCATTTGAAAAAATCGGGAATATGTAACCAAGTGAGAGAGACAGGCAGAGTAACGTCACTAGGAGAAAGAAGCGATCTCAGAGTGGGAGGTCTTCTGGTGGAAAACCAAACACCACCCTGAATGATAGACTTTAAATCATCATCCTGATGCAACAACGGTAAGCACTTATTAATAACAGATCTAATTTGATTATATTCTTTACTGAAAGTAGTGACAAAAGTGCAACAATCTGTATCAAGCTTCTTAGTAACTTTTTGTGTCAAAAGATCTTCTCTGGTACGTTTATCACAAATGGATTCCGCACAGCTTAGAATCCAATGTGGATACTCCCTAGCTTGAAGCCTCTGTTTAATATGATACCTCTCAATTAGATGTTGTCTATAATTAGTGCAGTTGCATTTTGATCGAACAAATTCCCCTACCGGAATGCCCTGAATGACATGCTTTGGGTGACATGACCTAGTGTGTAAAATAGTATTACCTGATAGTGTTTTTCTGAAAGTACACGTGGAAATAGTATTACCATCACTCGATAAAGTTAAATCCAAAATCCATTAAGATATATTTTATCTTGATAGCCTGACAGGCTATCTTCACAGCCAGGGAGCGCCGGTACCTTTGTGCCTGTCGTTCCCATAGCTACCACTGTTGGCGTCTGACATCACGTCCGGCTCGGCCGAAACTGGAAGTTCGGCAGCGTCCTCGTTATGAGGAACGCCGCACTTACTGCAGACCAGTGCGGACGATGGAGCGAACAGCCGTAGTTGAATTGAGGTCTAGGCGGTGCCCTATCTTGGGCTAGTTCTCTCTTTACCAGAGGAACGTTACAAGGTGAATCTTATCCATGATTATTGAAATGGGTGCTTAATTTGTTTGTGCAGGTGTTTTTTGTTGCGGTATTTTGCATATTAGAGCCGTTTACCATCAGAGGTAGATTGTTATATTCTATTCATAACATTAGGGCTTCTACGCGGTCACTATTATACCTTATGGTATCCATATTACTGCTATCACTACACCCAACTGCACCCATGCTATTGAGAGTCACCTCTTTTGGGTCTTATGAATGCCTTTTGACTTTATGACTATTATTAGGCTTTAATTTGAGAATTGCTTATCTCCTTATCATTACACCCCCATTATTATCACCTTGTTGGTATATGATAATTGATGCCCTAGAATTTTTGTATTTTGTACAGGATTGCATTTTTCATCCATTCCCTTATCAGTCCCCTGAGGCAATGCTAGGGACATAGAAACATGTCGGGACTTTTTTTGGGCAATCTGTAATTACCAGGTGTATTTGTCTGTTTTTCTATTTTAGATATTAGGGCAATTTATATTTAGGGTTAAGGTTCCTGACAGGGACGTCCTTTTTCGAGATGATTTTCCTGTGGTTAGGTCTATAGGGCAACATAGGCCAAGTAGGGCATAACAGGGTTTCTCTTTAACTACACCTGTTTGGTCTTTGCCCACTAGGTGTATAATTGTGTACTCAATTCTAGCTTTGAGATTAAAAGTTACGTTTCAAATACACATTTTTTGTTCTTTTTTGTTTTTTAAGTATGTGTATTCTTTTCTGTATATTTGACACATTGGGGTTTTTTGCTCTTTTTTGTTTTTCGTAAATCCAAAAAAGGAATGGAAACACAATCAAAATGAAAATGTAAATGTCAAACCAAAAGGTTTATTACTGATGTATTGAATGAAGTGGTATGGCCATCACATCAGATGACCAAATAATGATAACGTCATCAAGGAGGAGAAGCATTTGAAAGGAAGATATTTTGCAGCTCAGTGTGTTCTGAGATCTTCAATTGAAAAAGAATTGTTTTCTACCACTTTTTTGGCCAGCAAACCTCTGATAGCAGTTAAAATTGTCCCTGTGTTTTCAGTTCTATTGCAATCACTGCGTGTCAGTGTTCCCAAAAACCGGCTTAACTGATCCCTATAACTTTTAAATAGTTTTACTATTTAAAAGTCTGTGCGTCTGTTTGGCGCAAAGAGCTCAGTTGTACACAAATTGTGTTATACATATTTGATAGTAAATTACGCCTGTAGTCAGTGATGTGAAGGCTGCCATATTAATCCATATAATATTTAAATACTCTTATTGCATTCCATGCGTCTCAGTTCGGCGCAAAGAGTTCAGTTGTACTCATATTGTGTTATACATATTTCCTAGTAAATTACGCCTGTAGTCAGTGGTGCGAAGGCCGCCATATTAATTCATATAATATTTAAATACTCTTATTGCAGTCCGTTCATCTCAGTTTGGCGCAAAGAGTCCAGTTTTACGCATATTGTTTTATACATATTTGATAGTAAATTACGCTTTTAGTCAGTGGTGCGAAGGCCACCATATTAATCCATATAGCATTTATATACTCTTATTGCAGTCCGTGCGTCTGTTTGGCGCATAGAGCTCAGTTGTACGCATATTGGTTTATACATATCGTTGACCTACTGGGGACACCTGTTTCATTTGCTTTACATTCTAATGTCACGGTGGTACAATGTCACCAATAGAATGGCAAGTACCTCTAGCCACAGCAGTATTGGAAAACGAGTTGTTTTTAATATAGTTTATTTCTTATTGCAAAATTTTCTGCTGATGGTCCATCAGTGCACCTGTGTGGGTTTTTGGGTCATGCTGCGTTACAGGATATGGATAGTAAATGTCCATTTCACTAAAATACTGCTTGAAAGACTCCTTTTTCCGGCACTTTTTAATCTGTGGGTCATGTAGATTTAAGGGTCATGCTGCGGTCCAGGACAGATAGTCAATGTTCAGTTCAACTAAAATGGTGGTTTAAAGACTACTTTTTCCTGCACTTTTTAATCTGGGGGTCATGCGGGTTTTGGGGTCATGCTGCGGTCCAGGACAGGCATAGTTATTGTCCAGTTCAACTAAAATGGTGGTTCAAAAACTACTTTCATCCGGCACTTTTTAATCTGTGTGTTATGCGGGTTTGGGGGTCATGCTGTGGTACAGGACAGGTATAGTCAATATCCAGTTCAACTAAAATGATGGTACAAATAATACTGCCTTCTGGCACTTTTTAATTTGTGGGTGATGCAGGTTTAAGGGTCATGCTGTGGTGCAAGACAGGGATAGTGAATAGTCTGTCAGTTTTTTTCTTATAAATGGTGGTTCAAAGACTACTTTTTCCTGCACTTTTTAATCTGGGGATCATGCAGGTTTGGGGTCATGCTGTGGTCCAGGACAGGCATAGTCAATGTCCAGTTCAACTAAAATGGTGGTTGAAATAATACTGCCTTCTGGCACTTTTTAATTTGTGGGTCATGCAGGTTTAAGGGTCATGCTGTGGTACAGGACAGGGATAGTGAATAGTCTGTGACCTTTTTTTCTGTGACTCTTGTTGCCTAATTGTCTTGCCTAAGATGTAGCACGTATCTAGTTTGCTGTTTTGGATGTTAATTTCGGCTTCTCCATCCCTGTTTGGGTGTAAGAATGAAGGTGTTGTTCCTCTTCCATAGACTTTAATGGTCTTCGGCGATAATCTGTTATCGACTATTGGCTATCGGCATGATAATTGACTATATCGACAATCGATCCGATAACGATAGTTGACACAATCGCTCATCACTACTCATTAGTACAACCCTGGAGACTTAGGTATGCTGTGAGGAACTTCATAAGGGTTTTCTCACTATAATAATTAGCTTTCAACATGTGGGGAATTTAAATGCAGATTTTTACTACATACATTGCTCTTTTTATGTTGCCATGATCATGAAATGATAGACATTTTATCTGTTCTGAGTGCACACAAGTGTCTCTAGGTTTCCCTCCATATCTTCCTTCCTAAATTTAACAGAGAGTAGGGAATGGCATCACCATGGTTGGAAAAAGCAGAGTCTTTGGCGCATTGAGGTCATTTTTTACCTCTTTTTTCTAGTGTATAATGCACCTGAATATATGAAAGTAGTGAATGTGTGGTCATAAATGGTGTCTAAGGTTTGCGGCGCCTAGCATATATGTTCGGCGTGCCGCGGTGCTTTGGCGCATTAGTAATGTTCCAAACATGTGCTTAACTGAACTCCAGAATTCAATAATGTGTGCTAAAACAGTTTATTGAGAACGGGATTTATGGTAGATGCTGTATTGGTTTCATTAATTTATATGATTTAATTTTAAATTAATTTTAGATTATATTAATTTTAAATATATTTTATAGGAGATAATTTAATAGTTTCGGAATATAATATAATTTTATATGATTTATTAATAAATTTATATGATTTCATTTTATATAGTTTGATAATTATCATGAATTACTTTTTATTATTTTACTGGTGTAATGTGAAAAATAAGGGATATTTTGTGAGCTAATGGCAAATCTAACTGTACTACAACTCCTCAGACTCAGGCAGACAACATCTAAATTGTTCTGGCTGTTGGAGCAGTTATGCGCTTAGTTTTGCCGTCCCACATTCATACATGTGTCTAATATTACGAATGTGGTGTGACACGCCCCCACATCTTTGGTGCATTACAAATTGTTTGGTCTGGCGCACAGTGTGCCAAATATGCCGAATAATGGGTCATATATAGAGAAAAAAGGCAAAAGGCTCACTTTTGCCGCATTTCTCGGCAGAACAGTGAAAATGAGCTGGTTATACATGTTGCCCTTTGTCTCTAGCAAGATTAGATTGTTTACTATTAATAAGCACTTGCTTTCACTCATGGGAGCTTTGTAACATTGTTTATAGTGACATAAGTGCAGAAGATTTAAGGGTAGATGCCGGCGTCTTCCGTTGTATACCTGTGCATGTGCCACAAGACACCAGTATTTTAGAAGTATGCGCTGCCCAGCGTGTAATTAGGCAATTACAGTCTGAAATACGGTCTAAGAGACACTATGTGAACATACCCTTAATATGTAGGAACACTCAGCTAGTTATAGAGGAGCTAAATATGCTAACCCGTTCTATAAGACCACCTATAGCCTAATCAGGCAGTTTGATTCTGGAGCTGCCTGTGACTCTGTGAAACAACATAGTGAGAAAAGCCCTTTAGAAATAGTGCTACAGACTACAACATCCTGCATTTTAGGTTAAAATACTGATAATCTGCTCAGGCCTGTTCAAAATCTTCTGGAGACCTCAAACTTTTTGTTGTCTACTGATGTAGTAAAGTAAAGCTGCACCATGGATATTTTTAATTAGGGAAAACATCAGGACAAATGTATTTATACTGCCCAGTACTTTGTGTAAACATAGCCTACATAGTCTTCAAATGAATAAATTGTATTACAGTGCCTCATGCAGTATAAGGAATCTTGTTTAAACTGTCTATTCTATTTTTACACCATCTGTAGGTTGGCTTAGTTTACGCCAATGACTATACAAAAATGTTGACGTTAAGGGGGTTGTTTCACCATGCTATTTCACAGATATGCAGGTAGCTTCAGACTCATTCTTCCTTACCCTTCCTGGTTAGGATGTGGACAGCAGTGAATAGCATATCAGCTCCGTAATCCCAGCTGTTCAAATGGCACTGACATGACTACAGGAGATGTAATCTATAGTGCAGAAGGCTACAGACCTAAAAGTAAACAATCAAAAGTACTTAATCTCCTTTGCTTGTTAGAGATAACACACTGTTCTCAGCCTTCCAGTGGTCCTGTTGTGATGTCACTCCCTGCTCTCAGGTCAGACAAAGAGCAGAGAGAGAAGGGGAGAGGAGGACAGTAAATAGAAACTAGTGTGCACTCAGAGCAGATAAAATATCTCGAGAACAGGGAAAAATGAAAAGACTCATGTATTTAGAGAAAGTCTTCAATTACCTACCTCTACATGTTGAAAGCTTATCTTTATGGCAAGAGAACCCCTTTGAATCATGACCCTTTATATGAAGCCATGGGTATTTTTATGAAGCCTCACCCCCTGTTGTTGGGTGCAGCATAGAAGTGTCTATAAAATGTCACATAAATGTGGTGTAAAGCATAGACGCTTTTAATTTGGCGCTAATTTCATCAGAATTCTGGTGCATTGCTATCAATACAACTGATAGGAGCTAGTAATGGATGATGGAGCCCAGCTATATGGGGCCCAAAAATCACTTATGGCGGCGCTGGTCCCTCCACTGATGTCAGCAACACAGAGGTGGTAAAGTAAATAAATACAAAAATAAATGTGTCTTTGCAGCCAATGTCAAAAGATGGTTTATGCGGAAATATTTGAAAATATCTATATTGCTTTCCCCCTATAATTGCAGCCTATAATTAGACTTCCATCTTTAGCCTGCTGTTAAAGTATAGATTTCATTGCAAGGAAAAGTGACTTGGGCTTGGTTTAGGTTCAAAGTACATACAATACATTTATAAGGATATTGGGGGCTTTCTGAGTCAAACCCCATAGCTACCTCTCTGGCAACCTTGGAAGCAAGCCTGCGGGAGGGGTCATGCTAATGTGGTGTTATTATACCAAGCTGTAACCCCTTAAGGGTGCTTTCACACTGTCGTTTTTGGTGCGCTTTTGATGCGTTTTTCAATGCATTTTTTGTGCAGGAAGGTACAGCAATTAATGCTGTACATTACTGCACACCAATCGCGGCAAAAATCACAGTAAATCTGCGGTAAAATCGCGGTAATTACCGCGATTTTTGCTGCGCTTTTTGTGCAGCAATGTACAGCATTAATTGCTGTACCTTCCTGCACAAAAAAATGCATTTAAAAACGCACCCTTAGGGTGGTGATGGTAAGATGAGCAGCCTAGTTTGCTGGAAAAGATGACGCAGTAATATTTGTGTGCACCACCCTCTTGCATAGCCAGCATGACAGGTAGGCGAAGTTAGGAGACTGTCTAGGGTGCCACCTTATGCCATACAGGAAGAGGGCGCAGGGAGGTTTGGAGCAAGCTGAATTTTCCATGAAAGGGACACTAAGGGCCACAAGTATGAAACTGTTTACATCTAAAACTTATTCTTTTGCCCACAGTAACCTATGGGCAACAAAGTGAGTTTTAGACCTAAACAGGTTCATATATGTGGCCCTAAATGCCTTATTTACCTAGGGTACTAAATTATCCTGTCGCGGCCGTACCCTCGTGATTCACTTCTCAGAGGCTGTGTGTCTCAGAATCACTGATAGTCCATGGATGGCACCACTTTGTGCACGGCCCAGTCAGCAGTTCTCAGAGGTCTGGGGTTAGTTGTTTCAAACTGCAGTAACAGCTCCCTCTCTATTTCTTTTGGCCCACCACCACACTTAGCTTGCCATTTGTCATTGTACCGTCAGCTGCTTGTCGCTCCAGCCACAACATTCAGGCTTTCTATCAGACTAGAACAACTGTAACAACGCAGATTGGTACAAGACTGCATAACTTGGCTTCAACTATAGCAGTCCTGGGTCCTGACTATTGCTTCCAGTACTCAGATATCTCCCAGGACTTCAGTAGAGAAGAATGATAACCAACAGAGCAGTCACAAGAAATAGTAATATGAAGCATGTGTCAAACATGCGCAATAAGAGACACACACACACCTATGGATAATGGAACTTAAGGGCCCATTGGTGGCACAATAATGGATAAGGATGGCAACTATGAATAGATACAAATATAGATGGTGAGCAGCAATAAACAATAACTGATCCTAATTTACTTTTCATGAATCTTTCCCTAGATGTTCCCATAACGCTGACCTTAACAACATATACCAGTAATCCTCTCTCCCCCTGAAAATATCTCTAAGGGCATGTCCCCACGGCAAGAGTTTTCGGCCGATTTTTCATGCAGTATTTGGTTTTTCAGACCGCCTGAAAAACTGGCCGAAAATGAGCACAATTGTGCTCTATGGAAAACCTGTACAGCAGTCCTCACTGCACGGGTTCACCGCCCGGTGGTTTTTCCGCCCGCGGGCCGTTTAAAAAACATTGAGCATGTCCATTCTTCCGTCCGGTTTCCAGACGGAATATGAACACCTCAATGGTAAACCGACCGGTATTTGTCCGCTGCCGTGGTGACGCAGCCTAAAGATAATCCTAAACCTAACAGAAAACACAAATCAAGACTGGACACAGGATTTCCAAAATACAGGGAGAAAGGAACTAGACAAAAAAATACACTGACTACAACTAGACAAGACTGAACTGAACTAGGTATATAATAATCAAAATACTGTGTAAGATGTACACTAGACACAATCACACCATGCTTGATTTATAATACACACCATGCTGCAAAATTCAGGGAACTTAACAGAAAGGCTACCAGTTTGCAAATCCCACTCTAAATGGGCCCAGGCTGTACATCATGGTCAGCCTATCTGTCCTCTATGCAACCACCCTAAACAAATGTATTGGAATGCAAAGATGAAACAGCAATACATAATCCTTCCTGGTGGCAAACCTGCCTGTTGTATGCAATCATAGGGATTTACCCACCTAATAGTCCCATGATATTAAACGCAAGGTTGGAATTCCCTGTTGCTTTGTTGCCAACCACACAGAAACCACAGCAAGTATGACAAGGTAAGTGCTATTGTTACATTTCATGCCACAATTATGATTATGGCTTTAATAAATTGCATTTCTACAGTCATGTCACAGACGGATATAAGGAGAACATTATACAGTCTGTACAGGGTTCTTGCATAGTTCTCCCCGTTTTCATCCTTTTTACAAGCCTACTTAACCAATGACCTATGTTTTTTCTCATTATTCATTAGTATGAAAAATGCATCTTCATTTCTGACTTTAACAAGCACACCTGAAAAATGTCACAGGAAATGTATTCTGAAGTCATCCTGGGCCAGCTCACTTACACTTTTATTTTGACATTTTAGTGACATAAATTAAAAAGGAGGTTGGTTTTGTAGCTTTCTTTTCATGAGTTGATCTGAAGTCTGATTAATTCAGTAATGGTTAAAATATGTGTTATTGTTAGAAAAAGGCAGCATGCTGGGTTAGTGAAAGGTTAATGCACTTGATTGTCAACAGCAGAGGGTGAGCGGAGCAAAGCAAGCTATTGTGTTGTGTTCTAAACACTTAAAAAATAGATGAAAAAAGCAATGATGTGAACAGGCCCCTGGTCAATGTAACGCATTAATGCTATACTCACAATCGTCTTTTGTTATGAACCTACTTTTTAAAGTATTTAAAAGATTGCAATTTGTATATAACACAGGAAAATGCTTGTTGCTTGTGTAAGCCTTCAGGCTTCATATCAAGATTTAGGGGCAGCAGCATGGCTCATTGGTTACCACTAGTGTTGAGCCGAACCATTCAGAAAAAGGTTAGTTTGGCATGAATTTTACGTTTTTTCTGAACCAGAGTTGAACCGAATTTTTGCCCGCGAGTTCGGTAAAAAAACGGGTTTTTTCACAGGATTCGCCCATTTTCAGCTGTCTTCAGTTTTGGTGGTCAGTCAATCAGTGCAGAGCCAAGGGGGGGTCAAAGACTTCACCATGAGGGGGTAGGGATCGTTTTGGGTTTCTAAATCACATGACCGTCTTATGTGTATTCACTGTTTTTCCCGTTAATGCTTACCCCCTTCTCTGTAGGAACACCCGCTGCCTCTGTGTGTTGTTTGCCCGCAGGGAGAAAAAACAATTTTCTAGGAAATTTTTCACAGTTTAAAAATGTATTTGATTTAGTCAAGGTGGGGGGGGCAGCTGGCATAGGGAATCATACACATCAATATTGGGGGGTTTGGGGTTTTGTGTAGCTTTTGTTATAGTGTTGTTTTGTATAGCTGGCTCATTTTTTTCCCATTTTATTCAAAATGCCCAAAAAGTTCATTTTCCTGTTTTTGGGGGGCCCGCTAAAAAAAA